>VOMN01104240.1:0-22234 GCA_014899125.1 Orchestia grillus | reverse complement strand
ATATGAGAAAACCCTTATCAATTTTTGCGTACAGATATTGAAAGTGATTAAGAATGGCTTGTTAGAATCTATATATTAAAATGTTACTTATTGAAATGTATTTTTCCCCATTCAGGGACCGTATCTTTCATTCAAGTTAAATTTTTCCCCAGAGCTGCCAAGCCGAACTCGAAGCAGCAAAAGGTTGTGTGGCGGTAAATTTAGGGTGGATCATTTATACATTTCAAATTTCAGCTATAAATGTCATGAGTCGCAATCAGGAAGAGTGTATTACACCATGAAGGTTAAATAGCGCGGTATAAATACAAAAAATATTAAAGCAGTAGCTCATTAGTCAACGATAATTTTATGATTTTGTCATGAATAAACAATTTCATAGGTTTTAGAGGGATTTACAAAGAAAATACAATGTTTCTTCAGTGGAAATTTCACTCGTAATAATATTGTATAATAACACGATTTTTCAGCAAGTATTATTTTTTGGTTTCATCAAATGTTTTTTTAAAGTATTAAGGTTACTATGCATATATGTAAATGATAGCCATCAAGTTTATCTGATATTTCACTTGTGTATAGCACTGCTACCGGATTTTAAACATTTTTTTTCACCTTATTGAATGCCATTGCATTCGGTTCCTATTCATTATGGTACAAACATTCTAGCTCGGCACAGTTGATTTCAGACGACTAAGACTGTACCGTTTTTGTGCGTAAAATACTATACTGGCAAAACTGAAGATGTTGTATACACTAGCTAAAATAACTTCATTCTCCTCCTCATTTCAAGCGCAAATGTTTTCCATTTGACCAATCCCCCCCGCCCCTCTCCCCCCGTTTCTCCGAAATAAGTGCGTCTGAACGGAGATTAGGTGCTGACGTGTTTATGAACATGTCGTCATCTAAAATAGTGAGCTACGAGTGCAGTGTTCGCCATTCAGAAGATGAGGAAATTTATACAGACGGTCCCCAATTTTCACAGCTCTCACAGTCATACTTTCCAATCGATCAATAGCTCGGAAATGCTGTTGACTTCCTTCGTCTCTACAAATTATGGACACGTTAGGTCAAGACTTAAGAGGGGAACTCTACTTCAGAAGCTCTTTCGAGTGCAGAGAAATTCTGAGCTTTGATCTCTGTCAGTCGATGGAAGAGAATTACGGGAACGAGAGACCTGCATTTCCAGTTAGCGTTTCAGACTACAAAGGAAAAGCCACTGCATTCGTTATAGGCCTTTGTTTTGGGGCCCGTGGTATTTGGCACAACTCGCCAATACAGGCATACCTATCCAGTCTTGCTTTGTCGACGCCTCATTCATAAATTTATAAATTAATTGATAGAAATACTTGGTTGACTGAAATTATGGGTAATTATAGATGGGTAAATAATTCTCCCCAGTAGAAAGTTTCTCCTATTTTCACGACTTCAAATAGTTGTTAAAGTAGACATATTAGCTCAAAAAAATTTTACATGCAGTTTCTGCTCGAAATTTACATTACGAGCTGACCCTTGGTAGTGTATTCAATGATATGTACTTATGTATACATACATGCAACTTGGAAATAGAAGCAAAAATAATTTGTCTATCTTACTTAAGAAAACTAGATTATTTAAAACAAATATTTTTGATTTATAATCTCTTGTCATCTAAATATAGATAGAATCTCTATAAATGAAAGTGCAGTACATGATATTAATGTCACATGCAATACGTTTCATAAATCGATTCATAAAATAAAATCTTAATTTATTACATGCTTTTCAATTTAAAAATTAGCCATTGTTCTTTTGATTACCGTACAGTATAGACAGGGAAACATTTAATATAGTGTTCCTGAAAAATTATTTTTTCTAATTGTTGACAGACGACTGTTATATATTTGGATATTTGAAATTTTCCTAATTCTCTCTATACATACCTGAAATAAGATTCCTACACTGTGCAGAACGTGGAAGTGCAGGTTGTGAATGAACTACCATGGTAAAATAAACTAGAACAATTTATTTAAAGGTATTTTAATAACATGGCTCGTCACTGGGCGAGTAGAAAACATTAACCGCTGCCAGAAATTTCTGAGCCGTTCTAACAGAGTTGTCGACGACAGTGTTTTTAGGAGGATGGAGAAAAAACCTCTACGTGAAGGCAACACGCGCCTAAAATTCTGCGTCTCACTGAACGACGACAAAATGTCAGCGCAACTTATTTATTTAATAATCAAAGCACGGGTCGAAACGGTGC
This sequence comes from Orchestia grillus, assembly GCA_014899125.1. NCBI lineage: Eukaryota > Metazoa > Arthropoda > Malacostraca > Amphipoda > Talitridae > Orchestia > Orchestia grillus. The sequence continues at coordinate 19,998 of VOMN01104240.1, read as the reverse complement.
GCTGATTCTGCACTAATTTATAAAAAATTCTACAAGTTTACTTGGAGCAATATCTCAAAAAGTTTTTTATTAGGAGGTGTTGTGATGAAACAACCCATCTGTTTGTAGCTAAAACCATGGCATTTTATATGAGTTTTCTTTTACGGCCAGCTCACTCACTCGGAGGCATGAGGCACATAAGGTGGTCGATGAATAAAGGTGGAAGCTGTACTATGTGATCAATGATTCATCCTGGCCTCCCATTTCATGCCTAATCGTTTGCCGGTGCATCATTCGTGCCTGGCATCGCGGGACTTGGGTAGAAATCCAGAAATGGACCACCGGGATCGTTCCAGTCACCATTTTCCATTCTGTATTTCTACCCATTTCCCCCGAAGTAATGGTTCCTCTCCGTGATGATGCAAAAGTTATCCTCTAGGTGCAGAAATTGATTTGTTCTTCTCAGCTTCCAGTTACAAATTACTGGGATGAAGACTTTAAAAGATAACAATTTAGTCGCTTACACAGCTTGGAGCAATGTTCTATTATACTGAAGTTCAATTGTGATTTGTTTTCTTCAGATAAGAAAAAGCGAAAGTGAAGGCAGTTTCCCGCGGTAAAACTCTTTCTCCGATAATTGTGATTTGTTTTCTTCAGATAAGAAAAGGTGAAAGTGAAGACAGTTTTTCGCGGCAAAACTCTTTCTCCGTTAACAAGCAACGAGATATCCTCACACGTCTCAACCAGAATTAATATCTAACACGTTCCCTAAAAACAATTAAAACACATAATGGATCATACGTTCCATCCAACTAGACCCAAGGCCAGGCAGCAGTTCAGCCTTCACTCGGCAAAAATGAGTAAGCCGCCGTAATGCAGCTCGCATGTCGAAATCTGGAATGCTCAAAATTCAAAGGGGGATTTTTGGAGCACGTGCTTCGCCCTCAGCGTCAAGAGGCGGCAATCGCCTAGCGGTGCAATCTGCGAAAGTTATGAAGCAGGACCTAGTGCCCATGAGCACTCATCTCACATGCGGTGGCTGTAACTAAATCAAGGAAATAGAATTGCGCCTCCAAAGTGGGTTACGATCTCCCAGTCATTCGAGTTCTTGCAGCAAGTCAAGGCAGCACTTCTTCCTCTCTTTTTTCCATGTCGAAATAAGTATGCGTGCATGTGTGCGTGTGGTAGGGAAAGGGAAAGAATTTTTTGTCGATAAAAGATAAATCATTTTCTGCATTTTTTATAAATTAAGAGCGTATGCATCGTCGATCAAGTTCAACAAAAGAAATTTTGGTGACCGTATTTTCTTTCATGTACTGGTAGTTTTATCTTGCCATAGTGTAGCATTATGCAACGAGACTTTTACATTGAAGTGGAAACATTAGGCATACATAAAAAGTGGAAAAAATACTACCCTATTTCTGATTAATATTTTCCTTTCAAATTAAGAGCTATTATTCTTATTTTTCAATTGCTTTCTTTTTTCTGGAACGGACCAGAAATTCAACTGAGGAAACTGTTTTAGCAAAATGGCTCGAATAAACAACTTCGTTGTTAACAGCCTAAGGTAAATCTCGAATTTCTCAAGCAGAACCAGAATCCGTAGAGTCGGCTCCAAACAACCTCACAGGTAACAGAATTACTGCCGCGAGTCGAATGCTTTTTATGGGTTCCCAAGTCTTAGTGACATCATTCGGGCCCATAACAACATCGAGGGTACAACGCAAGGTTCTTTTCTTCGACCAGCGAGGGCTTCATGGGTATCAGCCTGAGGATAACTTGTTCGGTTGAAGAATGGAAAAATTCAGGATGTTCATACATGGGTATAAAGTGAAAAAATAGGTTGTGTTCGTACTGCGGAGTGAGTCTGTGAATTGTAGGATATCCAAAATAGTTCATTTGCCACATAGAAGAGTCGTCCAATTCCTCGTGAACAAAAAATAGAGCATTAAAAGGACGATTGCTTAATTTACTTTGCTGGACATAAACATCAGGAAAACAATGATTATGCAGGTGTTGAGACGAATGTCAATGGCACGTTGAGAACGAGTAGACAAATATGAACTAATGAGTTAGTGAATAATTTCGAGTTTTTTTCTGCATAGATTACTCGTCTGTCGTTGCATTTTGGTAGAAAATGTAAAAAATATATCCCATACATTCTGAAGTAATTTACTGTTTTTATTGCTACTTCGTGTAGATGACTTTTTTGACCATTGAAAATACATTTTTATAACATTTTCCCCATATTACTGCAACATTAATGCAAATACTACGCTCGAAGAGTTTTTCTCTCAAGTTCTTAAATTTCAACGAAAGTCTTTATTGCTCACTTCTGAGCAGAGATCAACGAGTCTTCGAAATGTCTTTTCAAACATCGAAATATCTCAGCAAAATGAGGAAGCAATACCCAAGGAAAAAAACATTCAGAAGTTGAAATCGCTTCCGCCAACCTCGTTTCACAAAAGTTGAGCAGCTGATCGTTTTAGTTTATAGCGAAAAAGTTATCTTTCTCAATAGCAACTCTCAGTAAAAACTAATGAGTTACCTATGGGGAACTTTATTCATTTACCCTATCAAACAAGTATTCCAACGAAGTCGATATTAGCTTTAACGAAACATTTCATTCCGAAAACGATGAACGATAAATAACGAAATTCTCATTCCGAAAAATCGCATTTCGAAAACGAAGAACGAAAACTAACGAAATGCTTCGATGCCTTCTTCAGGTGATGATAAACGAAAGAATACCCGGACGAGCGCTTCAAATGTCCCCGGTACGCATTTCAGTGTTATCGTAAGGGAATTCATTTCCTATTACTGCTAGGTATGAAGGCGGTTGTTTTGAAATGCGAAACAATAATTAATTGAGTGGATCAATTATTATAATAACATGCTTAAGCACACCTCTCCCTAAGTTGACAAATGAAGGCATTACAAGACGGGCATTAAACATGAGAATTATTTTTTCTATTCGTACCGATGTCGTTGTTTTTCGGTTGAAAAGCTGTAGCTGAGAATGTTTACACATGATTTACCGAGCTTCTCGAGCACAAAATATTGATTTAAAATTTTACATTTATAAATCGGCATTTAATCAAAATTATAGCTTGGAATATGTTGGCAGCTTTTGTAACGGTACCCACTTCATGAGACAGCCAAGAGCATTTCATCAGGTCAACTCTGCAGCCGAAAATAAGACACAAGATACGCACCTAAGCTTAATAAGGTTTATGGGACCTCAATAAAAACCAGCGAGAACGCGAACTTTGAATGTGAAATTTTTAATTTTTAATCTTGTACTTCCAAAAAGTTTCAACCTTAGACCGTGTTTTCGTCTTTATAACTTCACTGCTTATTTGGGCCTTAACAATTTGTGCAGGATTTCATACAATTGTTACCTTAGTATTCATGTACAAATCTTAGGATAGTAAAAATGCATATGGTTAGTATGTTAATTAGATATATATTTTATCATAGTAAATATTAAGTACAGGAAATACTTGCGAGTAAAAAATTCGACGACAACCAATATTTCACACGTCACCTGCCTCGTGCAATGCCTTTTGTAAATTCAGGGGTCAAAAATTTTAGGTCTTTAAATGCCCATAATAATTTTACTCCAATTTTACATATGTCATGAAATCTGGGTGTGCTTTTCGATGAGAAAAAAAATGCGAGATGTCCTGGGTGCCACCTCAAAACGCACTAGACATTGAATGTAAACTTTAATCTACGGAATTTGAAACTGAGATTTAACTTACCCTGGTGAACTTTTCTTTCGCCAAGTCGTAAGATTTGCGATAAGAAACTTTTGACTTCGTCAACTGATATGCTAATTGAAGAGATCACTCATTTTATATCAACTAACAGTAAATATATTTCCACAACTATGAAAATTTTTAGGAAGAATGAAGAATTCATACTTGAACACATAGCCTGAGTGGTTTAGAGTCCATTTTGCTATGAAGCAGTTTGTATGAGTACATGGTAACTCAGAGGAGAAATTCTGAAATATAGAGAAGACTTTTTCGTCTACAGGATGTAATATTAACACATTGATAATTTTGGAGAACTCTCTCTTAGCAGGCAAGCTGTAGTGGTTCAATTGCTGTGAATAAATTTTTTTGCTAGATTATTCTATTTTTATTTTCTTCAAAAATGCCTATTTTTCTGCGTCCTCCTGTGGAAGGATAAAAAATTCTTACGTCCCGAAAACATTGGAATATGACAAAAAATATCACCATTTAATAGGCTTAGCATTCAGGATAAAGATTTTTAGCTATGTAGTTCTCACCAAGCAGAACCCTAAAAGCTTCTGCTAGGTAATTATAAAAATATCATGACAAATTCTTTGGAATAATTCTAGATAACTGCAGAGTTTTCTCCAAAAACTCACCCAAAGCTAATTTCCATTCATCAAAATGAGCGCATATATGACCGTACTTAGTATTATCTTCCGATAGAAAATAATGCAATAACTTCAATTGAAATTAGATTTCTGATCCGTTCTCTCAGGTCCGTGTCGTTTGGGCTCATTCAGGCAAGCTAAAGTGCCCGGAACTTGTGCCTTTATTGCCCGCAATCTGCCTCAGGACAATGGGGACTTCTGTAGGGCGGCTTTCCGCTCAGGATCCATATTCTCCAATCACCATTTTATGAAAACGAATTAAAATAATCTGAAAGTAAATATTGCCTCAATCTCTTCAATCATCAAGCATAAAATTGTCTTGCGATTAAGGACATATTCTCTTGTCAGTTACGGATGCATTATAAAATGCATGGCTGAACTATTGCGTGCGTTGAAATTCCACTGATGCAATTGAAGTTATGTGAAACTTGACATTAAGTTCGTTCGAATACCGTTCCATCGAAAACCGGTCGGTCTCAACACACATGGACAGTCATGATGATTCGTATGTAGCTCTAAGTTTTGCACTAAAACCCTAAAGTTCAGGGACAAAATAATGTGGAAAATTGTTTGCACGAAAACCCTCAATGAGTTTACTGTTACTGATGTTTGGCACTCGAAGTACAGCATTTATAATTATTCCTTTGATCTCAAAACGGTAAACTATTTTTGCCTTAAATTCTACCCCAGAGCTTACGGTATAGGCTCAATGCTGCTAATAAGTATGACGCGAGGGATCCGTACAGGAAAAGTGACAGCTGAAATAAGCCATTAATGCACAAAGTTTACTTCGCAATAAATATTGCCAAGTTTTTAGATTTTAGTTCTTAGTACGTCCTTCAAATCAGAAAATAAAATTTAAATAAAAAACTTATGTAGTTGCTTAAATGAGTGCTATTCTGTAAAGGGTTCCGCTCCGAGTCAAGAGATACCGACAATATGAACTAAAAATGAATTAGTTTTACGTCACATTTACATTTTATACATAGGATATTTCATTAGAAAATAAAGGAGGCCCAGTGTAATCAACAAAACATTTATCACCATTACCATTAGTCACCATTGTTCATGTCCGACAACATTCCCCTCATGAGTCCAAAAAATGGATGCGGTGCAATAATGGGCCAACTGAATCGTTGCCAGAGCTGCCACTGATGGAACTTGCAGTTGGTGTTGGAACTATGAATGTTTTCAGTATCAGTTCTCAGTCCTAATGGCCATTTTCTACGCATCCCCCACGATCATCATTATTTCATTCTGTCCTCTTATGGTTCTCTGACTATTTTTGCATTTTTTTGTGGTCGTATTGGAAAAACACATAAAATTTAGAATTATGAGGATCATTGTTGAGGTTAACTTCGTATCTCTCGCTTGGAAACAAATCAATGGAAAAACTGGAAAAAAATAGAAAAAAATATGTAACTAGATTTGAGCGAAGGGCAAAAAGAGAAAGGCTTCTATTTCATTTTAACATGTTTTCTCTTCAAAAAACGTGATGTTCGTTAAATAAAATTTACGATTACTTCATTGCAAAAAATTTTAATCTCAATTCCCAAATGTCTGAACAATTTTTTTAAGGTAATGACTAGTCATCTAAAACCAGTGAAAAAACATTAAGCAAATCAGAAACCGATGTTGGTAATTTAGTACGCAGTATTATTGCAAGTCGATCTAGGAAAATATATACAATTTGTGATAGCTCAGAGTGTGATATTAAGCTATCACGTGTTCACTACAAGACGTACTATCGTTCTTAAAAAATCTACGCTGCATGCATTCTGCTATTATAATTTATGAAAGTTATAATCATAACACGGCTTACCCTCCAGAGCACACTGTTCTTTATAACGAAACCACAAAATTCCAGTGTCCTATACACAAAAAATATCCTTGCCTCACCAAAAAAATCGCTGATGTTTAAAATAAACGATTTTTCGAGTAAAATTCCTTCTTTAAGACACTAGAAGCAGCAGTACAAAAAGTTCAGAAATTATTAACTGATCAAAGTTACTTCCAAGTTTGTCTGTGCAGTCTTGTCAACATTCCAAAACTGAACCCTATGTTATTCCCACCCATTTGATTAGTACTGACACTCATCTGAACCACAGTCACATTAAAATGTAATGTAATGACCCGAGTCTTCCAAATCATTTTGCTAGACACGCTTGAGTATCATGCGAGTCGTCCAATTCTGTGATTAATTAAATAAATTTGTTTGATTGTTATGAAGTAATAATTGATGTTAACAGAGCACGTTCGTAATCGATCATCATATCCCTGAGTCCGATACAAGGAGCATAGCACATTCTTGACAAAACACAAAATTGATTAAATTTGTCGCACACAGAATTATTTACAATTTTTGCCCCACGAAAACTAAGATACAATTATGTCCTTCTACACAGAAAGTTTGTTTTGCGGGTTAGGAAAAATAGGTACATTTTCCCAAAATTTTCCTGTGAGAGAAGCATAAAATACGTGATGATAATTGTTAAGCAACAAAAATTGACGTATTTTAAAGGCTTTCCAAGGTAAAGGGTAAAAAATTTGTTCGAAGTTGTTCTTGACAGGGTCACCACCAACGCATCTTACAGTATAATTTCGGCACTTGATGGTCCAGGTATTATTTTGGAACTACTTTTGCTAAACTTTTCTTGGATCGACGAACCAAAATTGGGGCGAAATGCTAAAAAGTGGGGCAAAGTGAACGGCACCAGGAGAAATCATATGTTTGAATTAACTTTCCTGATTGTGAAAACGACTTTTCGAGTCACTAAACTTATCATCACGTAACACATCACGTAATAATCACGTAACAATGATCTTTATCATCAGCAAGTAAATAGAGCAAAAACTCGGGCATTCTCAGGAAAAACTTTTTTTAGCTCATATAAAAAAGTAGTTTAAGAATGCGGGAGCTATTTCCTGCTACGCTAGCATCTCACAAAAACTGAAATTTCCATTTGAGTTCAATTTTTACATTTTCCGCCGCGACATCTAAAGCTTTCTTCTCATCTTCAGTGAGCGTACTTGACTCCATCCAGACCCATGGGATGACGCCGAGATCTCCCATCATCTCCAAGAGATGCTGCACAGCGGCTGCTGTGAGACTGCTCTCGGGGAAGTACACTGAAGCTTTTCTGTAAGAATACAACGCTTTACTACCTTATCATCAGTAACATAATCACATCGTTCGGGAGAAACTTAACTCCACTATGAATTCTAGAAAGGAGGTTACTATGCCAACGTTTAAACTGGATTTTGTTTAAGGAAAAATATGTTTATGTCCGCCGATGGCATGAAGATTTGATGGTCTGTCATTTCTAAGTGGCGACATCTTGTCTCATTAACTTTTAACTGTCTTTTGGAATCGGCTCTTTAAGTACTAAAATTACAGCAATTCAGTTAGAATGTGCAATGATAAATATCTCTCGGAATTAAATTGAATATTCAGTTAATAAATCGAATTGAAGTAGCGGCAAATTGAACTGAATATTCAACTAATAAATCGAAGTGAATTAACGCCATCAGTACAGCAATTAACCGTCGGGATTTTAGATTCCTGACTTGTGGTGAAGGTCCTGTGTCGCTTGGTCACTCATTAAATCGATTCAACTCGTCCTTTCATCGATAATGTCATGTCTGTTAGAATTGCTCTTGTTCAACTCAACGCCTTTTGCATTAGTGTACCAACCTCGGATAGTCGTAAAAACCTAAACACGACATGATTTTTTTATTGCTTCATATATTAAACCTGTGCAGCAGGTGAAAGACTAATAACATTAAAGTAAAGCATGTAGCACAGGAAATGATTTCTTCATTTAAATAATTTATAACACGCAAATTTCCATACTACATGGCAGATGATGTTAGTTATTAATTTGGGTTGTAACGATAAAGTTAGTTTCGGGGTCTCATTCCATGCAACGACTTTTAGTTCAAGCGGAAAATTATCGATAGATTTATACTTTTGCATTTTCCCTCGTGAGTGTCTATGCGTGGCACGTTTATCACTAACTTTACATAAAAAGTTTCTCAGTACCCAGATGAAAAATAAATTCACGCTCACATCCGCATCCAGGGTTCATCTGAACTCGATATCGGTCATAATTAAAGGAAGGGTGACAAAAGGCATTTGAAAAAATTATTACTCGAAAAGTGTTAGATTAATTTTACTTAAATTTTTTCCAAATATAAGTATAACCAATATGTATAGCTACGTATACAATTTTGGAATTTTGATACGTTTTTTAATAACTCACTTGAAATAAAAGTAAGATCATTTCGCATTGGTCAAAAGTTAAGGAATGGATTGAAAATTATTTTATATAGTACAATTGATAAAAATCCTTCAATATTTAGACAACATTCTTTTCCTCTTGATGACTTCTGTGCATATTTTGCCATATGAGTGAATTAATTTCTCTCAAAAGGGGCCAATGGCTCACTCCCCATTCTTCCTTTAGTAACTTCCACGAGTGATCTTGACTTTGGGAAATCTTTCTCCTGAGCCTCTCTGAAATGATCTTCCAACGATTCTACTCAGGTCGGCGCTATGAGCTGGCCGTTTCATCATTGTAATACCTTCCTCTTCAAGAAAAACAGCCCCCTTTTTAGCCTCTTGGCAAAGTGCATTAGTGTGTTTAAAAACAGAAGTTTGAACATGAGAAGAGTACAAATTAGAAATGGTATGTTGTCGAAGAAGCTGTTTGTAAATTATGGTATTGATTTCATCATGCATACGAAAAATTGAGCCAGCTCAAGCGAATGAAATCATGCCCCATACCATCGCACTTCCACACTTAAATGAGATTTTAGCACTTTGAGGAGATAAAATCATTCACATTTTTTGCGTCATACGTGCATTTTACCATCAGATCCAAACGAGTTGGAATACGACCCATCGTTGAAATGAACTCCATCCCATTGCTCATTCGTCCAGACAACACGCCAGATCGAAAAATCTTGACGATCTATTCAATTTTTCTTAAAAATTAAAGGCTACCGTGCGGAGCCGGACGTCGGATCCCTTCGTTAATTCCCGTGTGAGAAACAGTTTTCCTTGATATGTTCTCCAGACTCTTCACAGAATTGACTTAAAATTGATGCAGCTGTTTCGATACGGTCCCTAAATGCCGTTCCGACAATCCCTCCATCATCTCATTTAGCCTTTTCCAAGTCTACTGGTTCTCCGTTTTGAATAGAACATTTCATGCGTATTAAATCGGTGCACGATGCACGTCACTTTTTCATAGACGAACGATTATAGCTACTTAAGAAATTGACTATGGTTCGTTTCTATGGTTCGTCAAAAATTTTTATTTTCCTAAGAGAAACGGAATTTTATGAACTGAGGCAGCCATCTTATTTGAAAATATTTTCAACGATATTCGAGTAGTGATTTTAACATTAAAACCACGAATTTAGCCTATTAGAAGAATTTATTTCAGGAAAATAATTTCATTTTCAATATGGCCCAAAACTTTTGGTCGTTGCAAATTCCTCCTATGCTGTTCCAAATTGAATTATTGGAGAATCGATAAGCGGAAAAGATAATATTTTGCTTGAAGTGTATGCCTATTGTTTATATTTATAAATGACGTAAATTTCACTATAATTTATTTAATATTTCCGAGTAATTTTTCCTGAATGTCGTTTTCTCCATACTGCATTACAGCTGAAATATTTATATTTACACATGAAAGTCTTCGACATAACTCAAATACGAAACATTGGAATCGACTCAAACATGTAAATTAGACAGAAGGGCAACAGCAAAGCAGAAAATCGGGGATGGAACTGACGTAGACAGAAAAGTCTCGGAGCTGAAAAATGTTAGACATTCTAAGCCGAAACAAAAAGAATGCAACAGAGGAGATTGAATGGGGAAGCACATGAGAGAGAGAATGTTCCTATGCAAGATACACCCAAAGGTAGGGAAAGAAAAAGTAACATGAGTGAGAAAGAAAGACGCGCATATATTACAAATTTCTAAAATTTAGACACAATTGAAGAAGGGCCAACATAATTTTTTCCTTCTTGTTTTTCAGGACACAAAAACTGTGCAATTACCACGTTAACTGTGTAAAATTTACCTGTGCTGGTTAACTTCCAATCTATGTGCGTGTAGACATGCATATTATCCCGCGTCCGTCTTTAGTTTGTTGCCAACCTAAAAGACGCCAGGCGTTTTTAGTAAACTAATGAAACATCACCCAGAACACATCAGCCGATCGTAACTGTAACATTGATTAAAATTCCTTTTAGAAAAGAGTTCCGCTCAGCTGATATACTTAACGATAATTAAAGCACACAAATATCGTGTAAAGCATAAATCAAACCACTCCTTTTCCGTAAATGAAATCTGAATATTTATCCCAATTCTCAATCACAAAAAAATGACCAGGTCCAGCGGAAACGATTGACAGTTGACATTTTATCTTTAACTGACCTTTTTGGGGGCACGAGTTTGCCCAGCACAGCTTTGAGCCAGTGGAAGTCGCAGCACAAGAGCCCCACGAAGTGGAAGCTCACCAACGTTGATCCCTCGGGAAGGCTCTCTTTTATGTCGTCGGGTAAAACGCTCCTGGACACTCTGATGTCTGCCCAGGGGGCAAAAGAATAGTACGTCCACAGTATCAAAATTATGTGCACATTTTAGGAATGTTGCAATTTGTTCATAACGAAGTATAAACAAAATTATTTTTTGAGCTTTTTATGCTCGTGGTGTCACGCTGAAAATCAAATAATGATATGAAAAATGTTCATCTTATTTGTATATTATGTACACACCCGCAGTTGCAGGCAGAAAATCACGGTACGATTGAAATCAAACTTTCAGTTAATATTATTTATACTCCGAATTTTAGTTATACGAAAATTCTTGAGCCTCATTTTTTCAATTTTGGAATGGACTAATGTAGTGTTTTTCATTGCATTCAAACCAATTGTAAACTCATGCTAGTTATTAAACGGCGCAAACTTTATACGATAGTGAGGCGATACATCTATTTTATTTCTAGTGGAACTTATAAAAATGGGGTGCGACACACGTTTGTAAACGTTTGACTGTATGAAAAATAGTAGATTATATAATTATTAAACATAGAACGGCGTACTTTTACAAATACCGTGAAGAGTTTTATATCGATGTTAGCTGCTATAACCCAAAGAAGAAAGCGATACATTAAAAAATTTGAAACATTTAATCTTGAGCTTGTAACGAAATTATGATCATAAATAAAACGTTTCGTACGTCTGAAGCACTTGAGGTATGGTTGAGCGCAGAGCACCGCCGCGTCTGCTGCGGTGTCGAGACGAAGGCCAACCTTGCGGAGGTAGCGCGCGTTCAAACCGTCGAACGCTGCCGGCGTTAAGTGGCCCATGAGCGACAGCAGATACTGTCTGCAAGCGATTGCACTTCGTTATTAAGCTCCTCAGAGAATATCAAAGAACCCTAAAACATGTATTCAAAATTTAAATGTGTTGTTATGATAGCCCACGCACCTGTTTATGCAAGCATTAAAGAATAAGACAGAATTTCAGGTTCAATCATGCCATCTGAGGTTCCTTACACTTTCCGTCACTACTTTTTCCGAGTTCCAAGTCTTAGCTTCTCGATTGTAGTTTGAAGAATCTCGCCTTTCTATAAGCCTTAGTTTTAACTGCTAGGAATTCTCACTAGTGCGACTTAAATGCGCGAAAGCAAAATCTCTAGATCCAACAAGATGGAGGCTGTATAGTTCGGGACAAGAGTTTATCTATACCATATGTTTTGTGCCTTCAGCTTCTAAGTCGGGTGCATTGCAATGACAGTGCAATGAATCTTTATCTACAGCAGCTATGTATTTGAGCAGAAATGCACGTTTGTTTGCACAGATGGTAGATTTGATCTCCTAATTTAGAAATGCGTAGGAGGATCAACTCTTAATTCAGAAATGCGTAAGAGGATCAACTCTTGATTTAGAAATGCGTAGGAGGATCAACTCTTAATTTAGAAATGCGTAGGAGGATCAACTCTTAATTTAGAAACGCGTAGAAGTATTAACTGTTAATTTAGAAACGCGTAAGAGGATCATCTCTTAATTTAGAAATGCGTAGGAGGATCAACTCTTAATTTAGAAATGCGTAGGAGGATCAACGTTGTCCTCTAAAAACCAAGAGAAATAAGAGCTTCGGTCCATATCGAAAGACAGAAATATTCTACAAGCGCACCTCGCTACATGATGCCAAGCTTTACGATATTTCACTTCCAGGATAACCATTGATTTATCATTTTTTAAGAATAGCGAGGTGTGCCTGTATCTCGTCTGAAACTCAAGTCCTGAAAATTTTCATGTACTCGTAAGTATAACCTCTATAACTGCACAGCACTCAAAACAGCTTGTGTGTTATATGAAAAATATGCTTGCATTATCACATGGGTCTCAACACATGTCCACATTTCCTATATCTATAAGACCCTTGAATGTAATGCTCAAGAAGGCTCCAATATGAACAACTTTTTTCACCGTTATAGTAGACGCGAAATAGTGGTTCCTGGATTGCACTCTGATTAATAATGTCTACTTACCCGTGGCCATCCTTCAGGAAGGGTTCCAGTCTGTTATAATCATTTGGCGGAGCAGTCTTCGCCAAGAAGGAGTCCAGCAGTTTGACTTTTATCATGTACCGGTCCTCAGCGAGATTAATTAGCAGCTCCGACAAACTCAAGATAGGTTTTTCAGATGAAGAAATGACCGTAACTGGTCCTGAAGGTCTGTTTTTTGAGGTCCGTAGGGTGCCCAAAGCTTTTCGTGCCTCGTACTCGCCGTGTAGAGTCCAACTCGCTGCGCTGGGTAGCAGCTCCCTCGGGAACAGGATGGCCGACCTGTCTCGAAGTGTCTGGTGCGTTTTCTGAACAGTATGCAACGAGGTACACACTAGATTGAATACAAGCAACAGTGCACAGTAGGACTACGTATTTCCTGTTAATGCTGTTTTTCACAATGGGATTATTTATCTCGTAATGATTTGCTTATATTCCTAATAATCCTCACACTTCATTCAAAAACGCCTGGGAATGGGTAAATTAGGCATATTTGGATTGCTCCTGAAATATTAACAAGATCGTTAGATCGTTTTTTGATAGAAAATTTAAAGTGGCTGCTGAAACTTTCCAAGGAAAACTTATTCTCGATGACAAATCACTGCAAGAGAATATCTCACGAAAAATTCATTCGTTTCCTGGTCTAAAAAACAACTACGTACCATGTGCGGCAGAAATAACTCCCATATCTCACAATGGAACGAAGTATCACAAAAAACATATAAATTCCTAAATGTAGGAATAAAGAAGCTTTTTACTTAGGTTTTAAAATTATACCGTCTGAATGGGGGCTAGATGGCTGACACACATTTGGAGCAGTTTTTGGAAATTTCCCGTCACTCTAACTAGCACGTCCAATGAATTTTTTCCAATTTCTTCTTGAACGACTTCATTTAGTTGATCCAAGGACGGAGGACGATGTTTGTAAACCTCGGCCTTGAGCTACTTCTTCAGAAAAATGTCACAATGACTTCAATCAGGCGAGCGCGGAGACCACGAATTACCTCGCGTAAGGAGACGATGACCCGGGAGCATCTACTGCAAATTTTCGAGCGGACGGCATTCTGCATGGGCCTTATGTTACAACCGGAAGCCTGCTATGTCGCGTTTTTCATCATAATCTTCAATTTTCGGTCCGCACAAAATTTTCATACGTGTCGCAATATCGATTAGAATTCGCAGACACTGCCACTCCACCCGTTTCAAGGAAGTAAGGGTAATGGAAGTAAGACACAGTACACCACACGGTCACTTCTGGGCTTTGAAGAGGTCGTGCATAGATTTCTCGAGGGTTTACAACAGCTCAGCAGCTAAAACTTTGTTTACTGTGCCACAAGGGAGCCAATGACTTCATCGCTACTCCACAGAATGCCACAGGGAGGCACAGCTTCCAGGATCCCGTTACATCCATCTATAAGTCTTCCCTAATGTGCCGGTGACAATAATTCCTGACCAATCATAGTCTAGTATATATGTTTAAGATTGCAAATGAAGGGCACTTCGCAGAACTTGCCTCAGAGCTCTTTCCACAATCCGCAGGGCCGAGACATGTTTCCATGATCGACGCGCTGGAGACAACTCACTGAAGTATTCACTACGGCGATGTGTCTCGGTGTTCTCACATTCTTGAGACTTTTACGAGTAATTCTCTTCAGTGCTGATCATGTTGCCTTTACTCTTTGAATCCATAACACAATTGATTTCCAGGCTGGAACACTTTCATAATCACGTAAGCCAAACTGCGTGTGAAATACCCTTTGCATCACTGTTACAAATAGCCATTTTAGAAAATCTTAAACTACAAAACTTCGATGTTCGCCAGACTAAGACTTAATGACCAGCCTTGTCTAACTTGGCGGACTGCACTCTTCTCCACGACCCAACAGTGATTTTTCATATGTGGGAGTTACTTCTGACGTGCCCTGTATAACGTACGAGCTGTGTCCGGAAAAGTAATGCATCCAAGTCGGCAAAAAATATAATGAGTGTAACATTAAAAACCCTCAAAATCTGTCAAAGTACTTCACTTGGACATCCACACCCCCTTTTGCTAACGAATTTTCCATGCATGGTACGCATTCTGAAAGGCTACGACGGGACCACGTTTGGAGCCTTTGTCATGGCGATTTGGACTGCTTCAATGGTTCCAAAATGGACTCCTTTCAGGGGGGTCTTGAACCTCGGAAACAAAACTTAGCCAACCACAGCCATGTCAGGGCTGTAAGAGGGCTGGGGCACCATCACTAAACCGTACTGGTCAGGAATTCCCGGACTCGAACGTGATTTGACTGGGAGGGTCGTCGCGGTGACAGGCAGGTAGCGGTGACCTCGTCTCCAGTGGGAACAACCCTACTTCTTTACCTGTCGTGCTCTTCCACTCCGAATAAACTGTTGACTGTCCGTCCTTGGACTAAAAATTCTTTATCCACTACACCCTACGCATCGAGGGACACAATGAACATTTCTTTGCTTTCGACTCATACGTTCTTGCCTTCTTGGGACGAAGGGATCACGAGGTGTCCAATTCCGAACTTCACGCTTTGTCTCTGGGTCGTACTTGAACTCTCATCTTTCGTCGCCAGTAATGACATTGCCAACTCAATCAGTGTGGCTTGCACAGGTTCTAAAAGTTCTCTTGCCATTGTCAGCCGGTTGTTCATGGTCGTCAGTCAATCATTTGGGGACCAACTCGGAACAAACTGTCCAGATGTGTAAATGGCGTAAAAAGTATCGCGCACGTTGCATTTTGGAATATCAGATCTTTGTTTTCATCCGAACACAAATTAAACAGTTTGTATTTTTTTCGTCGTCAACAAGAGACACATTTCCACTACTTCTGCTGGTTGAGACTCGTCTAGACAGAAAGTCACCCTCCCCCTTTTCCCGGCCATTTGCAAGCAATTTCAACCACTTGGAAATTTGAGAGTAGGAGAGCGTAGAGCATCCCGTACGCTTCCAGAATCCTTTGGTAAGTGTCGGCAGAATCCTTCAGCAAGTGTTCAGGTTAGCACGGGCCCTGTTCGAGAAACGTTCGATATGTTCCTCCATCGTAAGTCGTGACTCAAACACTAAAAGGACGTTCATGGAAAAGATGTTCACGCTCGCAGAGCTCGGATCAGACCGAGCAGCTTAGCAGTATTGTAAAACTACCACTGGAGTTCCACTTCTCGACTAAATCGTTTCGATCGTACTGCCACCAGGAGGAGCGGCATGGAATTCTAAAATACATGGCATTTTTTTCCGAGCTCCGCTTGGGTAAGCTATCTACTGAAGTGTATTGAGAAAGTATATTGAGTCTTTATATAATGAAACGATCTTTCGTTATCGCAAAGCGCTCTGAACTGTATTTTATCAAACTGAATTGATGAAGCTGCACTCCAAGAACTGAATAAGTAAAAATATATAATGGACGATTTATTTTATTAAGAATTGCATGATATTTCCAGATAATAATCAATTGATGGTGATCAAGCACGGGGCGGTTCAATTTACTACTGCAATTAATAGCAACTTCTGTAATTCAAGGTTTTAATTTTTATGTTCTGTTACCTCTGTATTTAATTAAGGATCATTTTCTGACGAAATTTAGCATTGAATGTCCATTTGTTGGGATGGTTTTGTTTATGCTATAGACTAAGATTAGATTAGTAAGCGATTGATACACGTAAACTAGATGGCAAGTTATTTGGCAACCTCGAGCAATCGACCCGACCACAATAGAACAAAATATGGCAACACTGACAGTCAGGTGTTCCACTCTTGGGCTCCTACCCCAGTCCCGTACCGCCCAGCAATAGATGTAGGGTTACATGCATCGCTTTTTCTAGGTATGAGAATAAATTCCAACGAAAAATGTAAAATTCAATACCGACCATGAGGTTTTGTCATGACTATTATGAATGTATGTATAGACATATAATAACATATGATGAAGTGCAAAAACAACATACCTCCAGTCTTCCTGTAGTTCCAAATTGAGATAGAGCTGTGCACATGATCCTCAACTCCGACTCCATTTGTTTGAAATGTTCCGTTGCCCTTGACATGACCTTCAATAATTTCCAGTGCTTTGCTTGCAATGAACTGTCTGCTTCTTTTCTAGGCATTGCCTCCATGAACTCTTGCAGAACCTCTTGTGATCTCAGGAGGTAATTTTTACGACGCAGTAACTGCTTTCGTAGACCAGTCGCTTCTTTTATCAACCGCAGACCCTCGTCACAGTCGTCAATGCTGGCAGTGACGCTAGCTGACAATTCCCTGCCTTCATCAGCTTCAAAATCGACTTCCTCAAGCTTCGATCTTACCTCTTGCTGGAACATGTCTTTGGCCAGAACAATTCCGTGGCCGTAATGCGCCTCTGGACAGTTTTTACAAGTGGCCCCCTGGCACCTGCAGCACCAGTGGTCAACTTCCTCGGAATGAGCTGAGCAGAAATCAAACTCAAACACTGTGTGGACAGCGTTGCTGGTAGGTGATGGACTAACTTTTTCTTTTTTACGTAGTTTCTTGTTTCCTTGCGTGACATTAGCACCAGCCGCTGTCGCATCAGGGTCGCAAGTGGAACATCGATGCCCGCATGGCAGAATGGGCACCTCCGCCACCCTGGCGGAGACAATCCGCCTCTTGATCTCGTCAAGCAGCACAGCAAGTGGCACTTCTTCCATCTCTTGAATTTGATAAATTGTTATAATTCAAAAAAACAGGTTAGGAGCAGCTTCCGATAAGGGTAAATTTTCTAATCTAACCTGTCTTTAGCCTGCAGGAAATAATGAAAACTGATTAATTATTAACAACATGTGAATGTGATTATAGCACAAGCTAATTAAATATCATGAATTCAATTTCTTAATAGGCCTCTCAATTTTGATGAGAAGAGAAACGTATTCGTCTTTTTAACAAACCAAAATACATCGAATTATTCTGAAACACTCGTGGGACTGATCTCATCAGACATTCAAAACGCTCCGCAGCGACGTATGCTAAAAGTAATTACCTGTAGAAAGTGCACGAGCATGACGTGGGACTGAAGATATCAGTCTTACGTCAGACGGGTATCATTTCAACAAATGATCTCAAACCTCGTGAACCAATGGCGAGCATTTTCGAAGACTAGGGAGATCAGTCCTAAGCAACGAAAGGCTAGTATCGCCTTGCTCAGCAAGGGAGTATAAGCACAAGAGCATGTAAAAAAATCAAATTTCTACTATAAAAGACACGACACTTATGAAGAAAGAAAAATTAATGGAGATAAAATACATACATATATCACTCCGTGAGAACGCACGGTATCCACCAAGAAATCGTATGGCGTCGTGACTTGGAGCGCCGCCCAGTCGAGCTGCAAATGCTGGTTGTTAATTCCTAAGACTTAATTGCGGCTGTCTCAGACGACATGGAGTGAGTCATTTTGACCCACCAATTTAAGAAAAACTAGGTGCAAGTGACTCACAAAAGTAAATTAAATTTGAGACGAGCGAAAACTTGTTTACACTAAATTGAGACTAGCGAAAACTTATTTATGTTAAATTTGAGACCAGTGGAAGCTCAGAAAATGAGTCGATTGGGCCCAACCTTTTTATCACAGTAGTACTCTCTTTATTGAGGAAAAAATATAAGGGCATGGTACCTGCTCATTGCTCAAAGCAGTGAATGCCATGAATATTTAATCAAATTAACGTATAACTCCCAAATAGTCAAATTAATGCACACCTATTCACTGAAGCCCCTCAAGATCTTTGAATTTCATTCAGGGGTTGAAACAATCTCAGGGAGAGTAAAAGAGCAAGCCAAGCCAATCATTCACTCATGTTTCAATAGATTCAACTTCAAACATTTCGGCCATTGGCCATCTTCAAGGATAAGAAAAAACCTCTGAATATATATAATTTAAACTCGTTTAGTACGGTTAGTACGTATGACCTAAAATGTACCTTGGCAGGAGTACATAAAATACTGGATGTCGTGCAACACGTAGAAGAGCAATAGAAGCAAAGACAAAATTAAGGTACGGAAGTAAATAAAATAAAGATGCTCAAAGTAGCTGAAATTAAAATTCTTTGTGAAATCACTTAATATCTAATTCAACGAGTGCAAAGAAATATGATAATCAATAAATTTCCTTGAAATTGGACGTAGAATCTCGAAGCTGCACCCTGGCTGTTCACGAGACTGAACAAATGCCTTGCAACGTAGACGACGAGAAAAATTAACTCATTTCTGCCTCGACGTTTTCTTTGGCGACTGATGTACTCAACGCGTCTTGATCAGAGGCCTCATTGCATCGCATTCATTTGTAGGCTTGCTTCCACATTCAAACAATGAAGATTCTCCGGGTAAATCATATTGGCATGACATGAAAGTTGATGAATTTGTGTGGAGATATTTCATTAATGTCCCTGACACCGCTTTAAGCGTGAAACAGTCTTTTCATGAATATTTCATGTGATTTTGCACCTTTAACTCAAGCTGTCACGCATTGCTCCCTAGAATAAGTCAGTAGAATTAAATGCGTTAGTTAAAATCGATAGAAATCCTTCAGAATTTTATTTTCGGCTACTTGGCCTTTCAATGTATTTTAGGTTTACTTCCGACACACAAGGAAGCAAGTTTCTTCACACCTCTGTACCTATAAATGATGCCTCTTTACAACACATTATTTGTGACTTAAAAAATTAAGGGGTGGAAAGAAATGCTATCACCCAGACAGTTTTAGCATGAGACCCGNATGAGACCCGTCGTCACACGACACTTCATCTCAATACTTAGAACCACTGAAGGAGCTGGCACAGTACGCACGTGTCCCTCCGTGCGCCCGTATCATGTCAACACTGTACAGTATGTCTCAAGATAATAGTCAATAGTGGTTTTTGTCCATATTTCAAGAACGGTTGGAGCTATCGTTCTGAAACTTGGTACACTAGTCGATAATGTATAGCGAATGTCATATACTAATTTTCAATAATGAGCTGTCTTAAGTTTTTGAATTGATCATTTTTCATATTTTTCAGGTGAACCAAGATAT
>VOMN01104232.1:0-14036 GCA_014899125.1 Orchestia grillus | reverse complement strand
TCTACGTACACAGATTTACGCATATTCTTTCAATACAGCGAGAGAAGGTATTCCTCAAGATTAGAGTTAAATGATCTAAATGAGGTATTTCGCTGTATGTTTGGAGGAATGATATTCCAGAATTTAGTGCCTGCATAGAGAATGCAATGATGTGATTTGGTGCGTGAGTAATAAGAAAGTACTAGTTTATTACACTTTCTAGTGACTTGAACTTTGGGACAGAATTGGGCAGAAATTGTTTCATGGAGATTCGGGTCACCGCTTGTTCTGATGGATTTGAACATAAAATTCCCAGAGAAAAGTGGCAAAGAGTGGGCAATTTCAGAATTCTCATGCTTTTATTAAATAAGTCATTAGTGTGCTCATTATAGTCGAGGTGCGCAATAGCTCTTATGGCTGTAGATGAGCAATAACTCATCATCTGGTATTGCATGTCAGTACATGAGTAGGTCTTCGTAGCGCAGGCGATTCCATCTAGCCTTTTAGTCAGGAGGTCCAGGGCGTGATACCCCGGGCGGAGTACATCCCGGAGAAAGAAAAATTCACTTATTGTCAACCAAAGATATTGACGGTCTCGTTTCATAAGAATACAGTTACTTTTACGTAAAAAGGTACGTGAAGTCTTATTGCATGTATACACACATAAGGCTGCCGCTGGCATTACGTTATAATGTTAAACACGATATTCTTTAGAAGACGGCACAACAGTGTTGCCTGGATCAGGTGCTCGAACTACTTTCAAGGCCTCCGGGGCAGAGTAGGCGATGCGAACTTGTGGCACTTCATTTGGCACCGAGCTGCCTCCCGGCGTTCCACCCAGCAGTCAGGCATGCGAGCAGCCATACTGGTTCGACTATTAAGGCTTAAATGTTCGTAATGTCCAATGCATGCTCTGCATCTATGATTGTAAGCGTACGATAAAAACTACTGGACCTGTTGTTGAGGAAATTCAGGATTTTGGACAAATTTCTCTCGAATTTGGGTTGAGATATCTTTTATTTCTATAGCAGAAGTTGTTCCGTATTTCTTGCAATATTCACAGTACATATTTTCACAGTACAAGAGTACAAGACAAGAAAGAGATTTTCAACATCGAAAAAGATTTTCATTTGCTCCCTCGAATGAAAATAACTTACATTAGAGTTATGACGGCATAACATCTTAGTGACATGGGAAACGCTGTTTGCAATGGGCAATTCTATGAACAAAAATGTATGAGCTCATGTGAAATCATAAAACCCCCCAATGAGCATTGCACCATACTACAAAACTCCTCAATGTACATTAGTGTAACAAAATAAAACTACTTAAATGAGTATTGAACCATACTACAAAACTCCTCAATGAGCATTGCACCATACTACAAAACTCCTCAATGAGCATTGCACCACACTACAAAACCACTCAATGAGCATTGCACCACACTACAAAGCTCCTCAATGAGCATTGCACCATACTACAAAACTCCTCAAAGAGCATTGCACCACACTACAAAACCACTCAATGAGCATTGCACCACACTACAAAACTCCTCAATGAGCATTGCACCATACTACAAAACTCCTCAAAGAGCATTGCACCACACTACAAAACCACTCAATGAGCATTGCACCACACTACAAAACTCCTCAATGAGCATTGCACCACACTACAAAACTCTTCAATGAGCATTGCACCACACTGCAAAACAGAGCACAGTTCCAATCTTCAATTAAAGCCTAGAAAATTTTGGATAAGCAGGTTCTGATGAACTTTTTTTTTGTATTTCCACCACATAGCACTTTTTGTGTGACTGAAAATATACGTAGTTTCGAATAGTGCAGTTCATCACAGCCTTTCGCCAGAGAGCATTTTAGATAGTAAGTTAATTAAATCGATCTATTCTAGTTATACTGGTAGCAGAAATTTAAGATATTGCAGCTAGTCTCTGGGAGAAGAAGATGAACAAAAAAAAGTGGACAAGGCCTGACCAGCCCAGTTCTGAAGGGAAGCAGAGATCCACTCACTGGGCGGTCGCTTGAGACTCTAGGAGGCTCACGATGTAAATTTTAGCCCTCACTAGATGAGGATCTTGATATTTTCGGTATTAAATTTACTTGGACATGAAATTGAATTACATTCAAAGAAAAAATTGGAGAATTGGATTCAAATACTATGGAATCCAAGCTTCCAAAAATACTCGAGGAGTCCAAACGAGTGGCCGTCCAGAGCGCGGCAGCACATGAGCTCTCAACAGGGGAAGGTGGCGACTTTAGGTTGGGCCGCTCATATAAGCAGGGGCCTTGCTAACCCCATCTCTTTTACTGCATCTATGCTGCTCATGTAACGAATTTCTAGGATGACATCGCTAATCTTGGATTTAATTGTTAAAAGCTGTACGAGAAAAATTAAGTATTGAGTTACAGCGGTAAAATATGATAAAAAAAGAGATAGCAGTAACCTAAATCCATAGCTGCTCAGATACATTATATTTCAGCCTGCAGAGTCGAGGAACGACGATAAAAATAACAGTAGGAGGTGGGGGACCAGCGGCTTATTCGGAGGCCTCACAAAATACATAGAACAAGAAAAGACAAACAAGTAAAAGAATAAAGCAAAAAGAAGAATAAAATAACACCAAGAATAACAATAGAAAAAAGAGGAATAAGACGACAAAGAACAAGAAGAAGAATTTGCCGACGTAAGCGCCCGTACATGGGCGAGCTTGAGTACATGGGCAGCAATGGACGTACGAGTACGATCTATTACTGGTATGTGGATGCATATGAAATGAGGCGAAAGATGTTCGATCTTTCGATAGGTGAAGTAAATGATATGTATTATATATGTGGTCAAACTGAGTTATTAAACGATGCTCAAGAAGCGTCAAGAAAAAGATGTAGAAGTTCGCCAATACTTTTCCTCTGCGCGTATTTTTTTTTAAATTATGCGATAGGTACTCAAAATATTGCCATTGGTTGAACTCGAGCCTATGATCGGTCTTGATGACTTTGTTAAGTCTTAAATTTTCGTCAGTCTATGTCTCTGTTAAGTTTTAATGTTTCATTGGTCGTGATGTCTGTTTTAAATCTTGGTGTCTCATTTTTCTTGAAATATCTGTTAAGTCTTGATGTTTCACAGTCCCTGATGTGCCTGCTACGTCTTGATGTTGCATTAGTCCCTGATATCATTGCTGAGTCTTGCTGTCTCATTAGTCTCCAATATCTCAAATCCGTTGTAATGCTAAACAATGAAAATTTAAGCCTATGATAACTTGGGCTTTACTTCTTACTTAGGATTGCATCTTCCCATTTTTATTTTATTTTCCTCTTCGGTATAATGCACAAAACAATAATTTTATAAATTTACAGAGTATTGGTACAAACCTGAGTCTTTTTCTTTTATTTATTTTGATTGTGTTATTTAAGCCTTTCAGTTTTGTTTTGACAGATCTGTTCAAAACTATAAGAAGTGGAAATTGAGCAGAGCTGGTGCTGCTGAACGTTAGTTGCTGTTAAAATATTTTAAAATTTGGTTAATGGAAGAAGGTACAAAAACCATAAATGAAAATTATTCATTATAGCTCTTCCCAGTTTCACTCCTCCTTCTTCAAAGATAGACAATGAAAAATCAGTCGATCCTTTCGAGTTCACACAAATTGATAAGTGTGTTGTCTAAGAAAATTATTTTCTTTTTCATTCGCGCTTAATGAAAATTAAAGATGTGAAACGAGTGAAACTAATGTAAGGTGGATCAATTAACGCACTCGTTCCGGTGTAACTCAAGTTGAAGGACGGAGACTGAATCAGGGAAGAAGAATCGGTACTGTAGGGCAAAATCAATCACCTTTACTTGCACATATGACAACCGAGCCATTTGTTTGGGGCGCGTGGCAGCGCGGCAGTTGCCCTAATGAGTGGAGGGCGCTCCCAATAACCAATTTAAGAAAAGGTTAAGGCGATTTTCGAAGAGTCAGCCACAAGGCGTCTAGTGATGAGCCATGTAACGCGCTCACGGTGATGGCTCCCGCTGGCACATCTGATAAAGACCAGTGATTTATTGCAACTTAATGTTCCTGATGCTTTTTCTGGTTCATAATTACGGTACGGATCCAAGTTTCTTTGTGGGACCACAAAATGCATTCATGTCAAAAAGTAACAAAACGGGCTCATGGAGCTGCTCTCCGTTCCTTATCTGCTTCAGAACCGTGTCTTACGATGCTATCGATTCATTTTTTAGTAGTTTAATCAGAAGTTGGCCTTAAAATACCCTTCGCAATTTGTGTAATTTTGTTTGTGTAATTTCTGTTAGGCCAACTTAGATGGACTCTGTGAGTTGAAAAATGCGTCCGAACATGCATGAACAAACTCCCTGCAAATCATTTTGAATCTTAGCTGTTAGATGAGGTTAAATAAAAATGCTCAATAAAATTTAACTGTTCATATCAGCTGGGAAATATTCCAGCCGCTCGTGGCCATGTATGTATAAATACTGAATATTTCAATTTGAAACGGCGAATAAATAAATGACTTATCGACGACTGTCACCTAATTTTGTATTCACAGTTGCCTGATACTTCCAGGTGTGACAAATTCCCTGTAGGAGCTCACTGGTCAAACTTCCCTCGTCAATCTCCCGTAATCTCTGTCCCGACTGAACCTAAATTTTAAAAGCTCAAAGTGAAATGGAGAAATTATTCAGAAGAAGAATTTAAGCTATCCGATATAACGACATTTTAGAATCATTTATATAAGTCCAAGTACGAGGCTTGAATAAGTTTATGTAACTTACCTCAAGGTCTACGTTATAAAATTGTTATAAAACTATGAACAAATCAAAGGAGCTCAATAGGTCGTGATGGGTCCAGGCCAAATTGTTTCGAAGCATCACAGATTCATTTAAATTTTGCTTCTCTTGACTATAGAATATAAAACAAAACACATTTCTACTACGTAAAAATACATCGGACGACAAATTATGTAGAGTTCTCAAAATAATTTCTTTCTCGAGGGGAATCTTCTCCAACACAGGACTTCCGAAATCTATGTTTTCGCGTACTCTGAAATGCTTGTACAAGAATTAAAAAAGGCTGTAACACCATGAGTGTTGTGGAATACATTCTGAGCGTATGAAATAGTGTATAAGGTTTACACATGAATAGCGTGCTTGCAATGATAATTGAATTTCATAAAGTATGAAAGATATGCCGCGTTATTGGATTGTGTTCCTGTCATTTTACATTTACCATCTTCTACTTATATTAGTATCACACTTTCAGCGACCTTGTGCTTCACTGCACCTAGATTTCAGCTGAAAAATTAATCTTTCAAAAACTATTACTAAGACGTATTCTTCAGTTGCTGAGACGAATTAACATAAAAACACAGATTGACTAACCATGACGCCGTAAAATTTACCCCCTGGTAAGGGCAATATCCTCATTGTTTTGCAAGCATCATTCCTTATGCTATTACTGCTGTTTTCGATGAAAACCGGTTTTTAATTATCTCGTAATGTTCAACATGAACGTATAGCAGAGGCGGGATTTCTTACGATGTTGTGCCCAAAGAACTTTGTAGTGGCCATGACTTATCTGCCTACGTGCGAAAAAAACCTATAATTGGACATAACGTCATTTACGTAGATCCGACATGGGATGCCATTAAGCTGATAGCAAATTCTCAGCCTGGACTCTGTTAGATTAAGTAAATTGCTATTGTATCAGTCACTGTCAGCTAGCCGATTCAGTGAAAATTTTCACTGTTTATTTTCATTGTTATCACAATGAACATCGGAAATCAAATCGCGACTTACTTGGCTTGAAGATCGCCTTAAAGTTTGCTCAAGCGTGACCAAGGCTACGCTTAAAACAGTCATAGCATTAGTAATCAGTATTAGTGCAGCATATCACGTTCACTGAAACTTCAATAGCTGAATGCCTTGTTGGTTTTGGCTTCGGGTTTTCAATCAGGGTTTGTACAGTATATAGTCCCTAAACAATTATTTCTAGATCGAATAGTACAATTGCCAAGTTCTGAACGTATAATTGGAAATCTTGAATCAAATGTGTCAGAAAAAGCGAGTTAAACATTTAATCCAATTCTAACTCGTATCTTGATATATTTTTATAGCAATTACTGAACCATATCAACTCAGGCAGGCTTTTGAATATGGAATTTTAAGATAACGGTTTCCTAGGTCTGATTTTTAAGAACGAAGTGTGGATTATAGGGACTCTAATTTTGCAACAAATGTAGTAATACTGGGATAATAGAGAACTTCAACAAAAGAAGGGGATATTTTTTCTTTTCAAAGTCGACTACAAGTCTCGAAATAAAAAGAAGGGCGAAAAGAGCCGTACCGAGAGAAGTCATATATTAAAAAAATGTGTTCAACTTGTAATAAAAATTAGACGTCTCGAGTCACAAGACTCGTCTTCAGTGATATCTATAACAAAAACTATATAGTTTACGACACAATTCTTGATGACATTTGAATACTGAAACCACAAAAAGGAAAGTATATATATAAAGTTTAAATAAAGAAAAAAGCTATCGAAAAACCACTTGTAACGGGTATGCACTATTGGTATCGTTTAGTTTGGGCTTGCGGTTAAAAACATACAAAGACTCTAAAATGAACAAACTATAGAAATCGGAGCTGAAATTTAATACTCGAAAATGTTCAAGGTTCAAAGATGATTTACAGTCTTCAACATGACGCCTGATTGCTGACTGAGGGGGTTCACTCAGAGGTTTCCAGTTCTGTGACTAAGGCCAGAATGCTCTGAGATTCTAATGAAGAGAGGACGGGACGTACTGTCACGTACTCAGATGCACACTGTGCACAACTAAAAAACAACATTAAACTTCAGGCACGTTGGACGCTGGTCCTTAAAGCGAAAAAGTGAACCTATTGGAACTTTATTAGTCAAAACAATTTGAAATTTTTTTACGCACAATTCGACCACAAGTCTGATTATAAACCACTCTGTAAAAGAAATCTAGCACAGATTGTATTTCAGTGAGTTTAACGGCTGTAAGTACTCGGACAGAGTTTAGGTGCCCAGCCAGAACTGTCATATGAATCAAATCTTGAACATTTTGTACTCAATATCAAATGCAGCAGGGTGGCATTCATGAAAACAGTTGTTGTTTTCTACCGGTGATGCACAGAATCACAAGCCCTAGAATCATCAGCACTCAGAAATTCCTTATACTTTTCAGAAACTGATGGCTTGAAATACAGGGTTTGAAAGAATATATCTTAAGCTGTCCATTGGGTCAAAGTACATGTACTTTGATTTACTTGCATCATAAGGCAACTCCTGCGTCATAGCATAACATCATTTATTTGAGAAACAAAGTGAATACTTGTGCAATAAGTGGCGAATGGATTCTTGTTATGACGGCAACCGCCGCAATGAAGAGGAAATACTGAATTAGTGAAAAAACCTCGTTGCGTGTAAGTCCTTAAGTCTCTGTTGTCTTGGGGAAAAAAGTTTCCTTACTTGATATAAGCAACATATTTAGTTCGAAGACCAAACGTTTTAGGTTTCACTACACTGTGATCGGAGTACAGTAATTGGAGCAAGACCTCATTTTCAGAATGTTTGTGGGGTGAAGCCAGCGCTGTATGTGAGATCAGATCAGGTTGACCGGAGTTATCCTTGAGGTTCAGCACGTACGATGCAGGAATGAACACACGGGACGTAAAAGTCATCGGATGCTTAAACCTTTAAATTCGATTTGCGCAGGATTTTGACGCTGCAAGTCTGACAGATGGAAGACTGCAAAAACAAAATATGAGCATGAAATCTGGGTCATCTCTAGTCGGGCAGACTGCCACATATTCTTGTCGATTTGTAAGCTCCGCAAATCTTTGACCTCGCAAAATTCATTGGCCGATGTAAGTTTTAGCCTTGTAATTTTGATAACCAATTTTGACTTGAATTCATGGGGAAAAAGATCAACTCAGGAGCAAAATTACGCATCAGACTCTTAGCTAACAAATTAAAAACGTAATTATTTTAATGTAATGTGAAACTGAAACCAGTAGCTTCTATTTGTGGGTCATCGAACTGAATGAACGGAGCTCCGAATGCGGCCAAATGAGAACACCTCTTCAACGCGTGTGTTCGTACGCAAGACGAATGCTGCTCGTTCAGAAGGATCCATTGATGCATGTCTCTTGCTCCCAATAGCCTGTACTCCCAAACTAAAGCCTCTCATTAATGCCTTATTACTAATGGCCGGCCATCTAGCTGGAAGCACACTCGCCGATTACATGAGCACTGATCACGATGCGGCCAGTCGCAATGCCGCGCTCCAGCGTGGTGCCTTCGCCCTCTCTTCAGCAGCACCAGATGGTGCGCTAGATTTGCTACGGGAAGTTTTGAAAATGATCCTCGGGTCTTCAAGATAGGTTCATTGTCTCACAATGCATCAGAAGCGTACGTCGCTCGATGCTGCGGGTGTTTTGCCAGGTTCTTCACGCTACACATGGCTTGACATCATTCCTACTTCCTCTTTTTCTGAGTCAATTGTGACCTTGAATCGCAAACATAACCGAAACTTGTATGTCACCAACGATTTAAGAAAATTATACGTCTGGATTCATCAAATATTTCGCGAACCAGCTTCATTAACAATTCAGTGAAACATATTCGACAGTATCACTGAAATTAACAAGAAACTTACGTTCAAATAAAGAAAAAACATTTTCCATTTCAGTGGCCTATGTATTCTCTCCGGTCGTAGGGTCCTAATGCTTGCGGTGAGGGTAGGTGTCTTGTCAAAAATTCACAATGCCTTCAAAATTCAACGATTTTTTCGACGAAAAGACAATTTTTTAATAGTTGTTTGCAATTTGAATATTTAAAGCTTACATTCTTCAGCATTAATACATTATGGTAAATGGCGAGTTAGCAAGTGTCGTGTACGCAGCTGACGTCAAACCCACACTTTCATTCCTCGTACAACATGTCACGCACCGCCCGCCTGGCGAGTGTAGGCAAAACATCGGCTCTAGGTGCCTCGAGTTCATCAGCCGCTCAAGGCGAGTGTAGGCATAACATCGGCTCTAGGTGCCTCGAGTTCATCAGCCGCTCAAGGCTCGCATTGACTCAAATGCTGGGGAGCAAGAAGCGAGAGAATCGAAAGTGCTTTACTGATTTTGGCATTTCCAAGCTCGTGCAATTTTCCAAGTGGGGCTCTTTCATTTTACAGTAATTTCAAAGAAAAATCTATCCCGTACCAGACAACTGCCTAATAAAAAGACCGAAGTGGAATTTAAATTAGACAATCTTTACGACACAAGTGAATGCAATATTGTGGACTGTTTCATGCGTTATCTTAGCTTAGTGTTCTTATTTTTTCCTAGGGAAATTTACATATTCCCGAAACAGAATACAAACCAAAGAAGGGCTTCAAAATTTACCGAGTCCATTAAAACTCGAAAGCACATCCATATATTCATGGATCATGGTCATGGTTGCCAAGAACTTCCTGGGAGCGGTTTGTGCTTTAAAAACGTCTTTTTAGTGCCGTATAAAATTAGTCTCGTTGCATCACGAGTATGTATACCAATGTTAACGAGAACAATCAATGGCATACTGTACGGGTTTGTTAGTGTGATTGATTTTGAAATGTACACTTAATTAGAGTAGAACGTTCCTACCGAAGATTACTTAAGAGCTGTCAAAACTGATTTGTCTTGTCATTGTGGCCGTAGGCTGTGGGAGCCTTTCGTACGAGTTTGGCTGCTTGGTACATGCAGTGAAACATCTGACCTGACCATGCTCGCAATTTGTGTGTTTTTTCTGCAAGTTTAAACAAACATCGCAAGAGCCTCAGTCTAAAGCATCTCAGTAAAGCAAGGTGAGTGAATGACTTCATTTCATTCAAATGTCTTCGTTTGGCTGTTCTCCAAGTTCAAATTGTTAACCGATAAAAGGAATGCAAATTGCGAGAGATAAACTTTGACATGTAAATGAGTTCTTTTCAATACATGAACCTTGTTTCCGTGATGTTTTTTAAGCCAATTTTGCCAAGAATTATAGCACAATGGCTTCGAAAAGCCTGTCATGTAGGCATGTAATTATAATATTATAGTACCCACTCCCCAGGTATGAGTCACCATTATTGTTCGTACCTCGTTACCGCGAAGTTATTTACTCACCGTGCTATAAGTCTAGGAAAAAATGCATGTGGCAGATCATAAAAGCTTTCTGAAGCGATCGATGTCGAGCAAAAAATATTACGGTGTGACGGTGGAGCAGAGGCTTTTATCTAGCAACGAAGTCCATTCTTTTATGCATCATGAAGCTCAAAAACTAATTTCATTCTTGCTTATGGAAGAGACGGGATCAATTCTTCGTGGTCTATATAGGCGCAGTCTCGCCCTGACAAAAGGAGCGGCACTTTGCGCCTTCGCTGCACCACGCGAGATAGGACAGAAGTGTCGAGCCTCTCGAGTGGCTATTACTTGATAAGCTCAAGAGGCTCCAATCGAGGCTGGCAGGGGAATAACACTGGTTGAATTCTCCATAGTGCACCGAGCATAGATTAAAAAATCTGCCCCTAGACAACATTGGACTGGAGAGTTCTTTGCTCTTCAAATACAAACCACCCAATTTTCGATGCTATATAGATCGAAGCATACACTTCACTTTTGCTTGTAACGCGGTGTTTTCAAAAATAAAACTATTCCAAATAATCATTTATCTTCATGTCAGTCGAGCTCCTCAGTTTGTTAAAAAGCAGTGCAAGCTTAGGAAAAAATTTGTTTTCTGCTCAGCTATGCGAAGTGATGAAATTTCTGTCCAATCAATCCGTACTGCTGCGCCATATTTCAAGAAAATAAATGTAGCTTGATATTCTTGAGTCCAGCCGTCACAGAATCAGTTAAGATTAACTCTAACGGTCATGGAAGAATTCAATGTTCTAGAAGCTCAGTAAATTGACGCTCAGGATGCCACCATCGGAACGGTCTCCAAAGACATGGGGAGGTCAGAGAGGTCAGCGTTCAGGACCTCCACAGAAATGAGAGCATTACTCGATGCAAATTCGTGCCCTGTAAAACTGATAGGGGCAGAGGCAACTTCAAATTTCACTTCCCTCCATAAATACAAATTGAGTTCTTTACTGTTCGAAGGGCAAAGCTGGTCAGTCATGGACTGTTTTTGAAAGATACATTCTGGAAAAAATCCAGCCTAGCTACAAACGGGCTTCTGAAAGGAAAGTTAACTAGAACTGTTTCACAAAATTGGAGGAATGCTTTTCGATGAATTAAAAACCGTTCAATCCTAAACTATTGAACACCTAACAATCATATTTGACTGTTGGAGACTCGGAGAGGAGTTTCATGACGAGGAAAAGAGCTTCTCTCAGAGCGAGACGGATTGCTTTCCAGTTCGCGCATGATATCGTATAATAAAATCCACTCAGTTTTTCTCTTTTGTGAAGACTGAGTATAATAGAGTAGTAAAGGATGTGCAACAGCCATGGGAAAAGCGGGAGTTGAAAAGAGAGCATTTCACGAGGAGTGCAAATGTTGCGCTTTGTTTGAGCTAACACGTGCACGATTTTTACTTGCCTTGGTCCTCTATTACATGAACTCATAGAATGTTTTTTCAAGAAAAGTTTTCCAACAGTTATTGCACATTTCTAAATGTTTAAATAGTTCTTGAACACTGTGGCTTGCATTGGAAATTAACGCAATGCAAAGTAGCAGGACTAACAGAAGGATCAATCGAAGAATCGTTTGAAATTTAGCTTGACAGAGACAATATGATTACTGTGCAAAACTACTCTGGGTTTCGAAAAGTCAATTGACTACTTTTCTATTTCAAGGATGTCACTCGCTCAAGAATTAAATACCGTCGATGATTATTTGCATTTACTGGTCCTCGTAGTATAAACATTCGGTACTGATTTTAAAAAATAATTTCAGATAAGTTTACAAGTGAAATAATAGGACCCAGGAAAATCCGGCCTTGTATACTCCATTTCCTCGTTTATTTAAAGGGTAGGTGTGGTGAATAAATGTCCACGTGACAAAAATCGGATAGTATGTTGAAGAAAGTTTTAGCTCAAAATTTTAAACCATCATAAAATTTGGTAGAATAAGGAGACTTCACTTTGAAAAGATTCACTGGAACGTGTGAATACCATTGCCTTTATTTTTGTGTCATCACTTGAGCTTTACAAAAAGTAAATGTCATCGTCTTTAACGCTACCCATTTGGTGTACTAAAGACTACGGTCATGGTTTTGGAAGCCTGCTGACCATGCTATAAAAATAAAACAAAAAATTCTACTTGCAATTGCTAAATTCGAACTCGATGCCTTGGCAAGGCGATGGCTGATTGCACTAATGCCGAACAGATCATGTTTCAATCAATCATGTTTCCAGCTAGTTCGTAAAAATGATATAGCATAGCGAAAGTTTACTCGTTGCTCGGTACGACTGGGGCCTGAAGGGCACTCCTATTCGACAAACACTCAAGAACATCAAACGCTGCTCGTGTTTACCTATCAGAACCGACATGTCGGTATCAGAACCAACATGTCGGCAGCTTGATAAATGAAGTGGAGCGTCGGCGGGCTTCGCAAATACAATCGTTTGAAAAGTCAAGCTAAATGTTTTTTGCCCTTCAAAGAGAAATCCAGTGTGAGTTTCCTTCTCACGGAAGCCGAAAAGAATAAAAGATTGATGGCCCACGGTCAGGGCCTAACCGAGTGTTCTCCCACTATCATTGCTGAACGTCAGTAGGGTGACAGGCTTTGAATGCAACGCTGGTTCTGCTGCTCCTGTGCGCAGTGGTTGAACCCTTATACAGTTGTAGATCTAGAACAAAAATGGAAAAATTATTGAATTATTTATACTGATATTGCTCTTGTGAAATTAAGTTACAAGAAAGATATCGGAAAATTTCCGCGGCACACTTGGCTGCAACCGATTTTCGCACACTAAAAAATTATATTCCCTTCAAATTATTTTCAGAAAATTTCTCCTTTCAGTTCACAATCGAAATTGCGAATATGAACTTAAGTTTCGCAGCCCCTTCACATCAACAGGGATTGTTGAAAAATGCCTTCAACTGTTTCATCTCTGTAGGATTGCACTTTGAGTTAAAATTGTTTCTTTTCAAACTTTCTTCAACCTCAAGAACGTGCATCTTCGAGCACAGTTTGTGTACGAGAGAATCTCGGTGTGTATGTGTTGAAAAGATCCACAGTCACTCTGATTATACTTCAAAATTCAAAGCAATTTTTGCAGAAAATTATACATTCCATAATGCTTAATATTATAGTGTTGACATAATTTTTCAGGAAGGGAAGCATAATTTTGAATGGAGACACTCAAAGTAGAATTAAGGAGTTCACTTTTTGCCTCTCACATTTGCATGACGTGCTCCATACCTGGATAGGTACTGGCGGCGATCATTCGTCTTGGCTTCCATTTCCTTTTCGACGTGTGGCATTAGAGAGAACGTTTAGTATTAACCGAGGTGATGCACAAGTACAAAGATATATTCGCGTGAAAATAACTGCGATACGTCAGAGTACGGGCTTTCATAGGGATACAAAAAGGATGTTGCGACTGAATGGGTATTATATTTTACCACATAATAGATTAATTTTGAATTAATGGGTTTCATTGACAAAAAAACGTAGCGTCACAGTGACTGGAAATTTTACGTTTGTTGCGTTGAAATTTCTTATTTCCAGGTCATGGAATAGAAATACAGTCTATTGGGAGAAGTTGCTGTAAATTCGAACACAGTGGAGTTCGCTTGAGCAGCAAGCGTTCATGGATCGCTCACTCTATGCAACGCCAGCAAAGTAAGAAAGAGAATAATTTGATGCTTATTTTTTAAATCGAACCCCTCGGTTCGACATCACGAAAAAACTAATAAATATTGAGTGAAATATTTCCACATATTGGGACATTTCCTCGCTAATGTTAATATTTTATTAGGTTCGGTGTCAATAATTTACACAATCTCAAAGCAAATAAATTAGCGAAGACAACAGGTCTAAAATTCATCTTTAA
>VOMN01104230.1:0-22067 GCA_014899125.1 Orchestia grillus | reverse complement strand
ATTCACACGGTATGTGTAATCGACAGCGACCGTGTGAATGCAAAAAACCCGCGTACGTCATATGATGTCAACACCCGTTAACAGGTTAAGGAGGACATCGAGAAGGTAGAGAACATTCACGGCCTGTCCAAGTGACACTGACGGTTAGCGGACGTCAGTATGACCGAAGTCGGTCATATTGAATATGTAACTTGCTCTCTTGATCTGTTCAATAAACTGTCGAATTTTCATGGATTTATTGTTGCCATATCCTGAAATATTAAATTGTACACAAGAAATGAGAAAAATTACACGGATTTATCTGCAAAACCCTGAACAAACGCTTTGAATCGCTGACGAAATAAAAGATGGGTTACGCTTGTATTTGTCTCGAATGGCGTCGAACAGCACGAACTCTAGCTCAGGTGCACTGTGCAAGAAGATGCCTTTGACACATTCGCTTCCACGATAAAACTAAGGTTCGTAATTCCATGCCTTCCATCATGGTACAAAGGATGGACACCAAATTAAGTTAGGCTTGTCTATCGTATGCTAGGGAGACTGACGCCCCCAGGAGGAAACCCAGGGTTGGGCAAGTTGATGGAAATGGGCGTTACCGCGAGGAAGAAAAGGCTGCGCGTTCCTATATAATTCAGGAAGAGTGTACTCCAACAACCGGGCTTCCAAAGAGGGAGATGTGAAATCTTTAAATATTAAGTTTCTACTCTCTATTCCGTACAGATTTTATCGACCAGAAGTTTCGTCTCGCGTGAAGTATGAGTGTATAGTGCGCTTGTTCATTCTGAAGTATTGTTTTTGGAATTATTTTAATCCTCTCAGCCCTGTATTTCACGTGTTAAAAAATAAAACGTTTCTTAAAAAGTTATTTTCCGTCTAAAAAATTATTTGAAAATTTAATTGAACTTGTAAACATCAAAAACTGAAGCATTGTAAGCGCACCATGAAGAAACAAGATAATATATGTAACTAGGAAATACATCTAGATAACAATATGATATATCTGGATGACAAGGCAATGCATACATCTACTGTATGCTGGGGCTAAAATTTTAATTGGCTGTTGATCAAAGGCTTATTGAAAGTTGAGCTAAGTAATTAAGATTCTTGAACCAGAAAAGTAAAATTTTCAGATTAGTGACTTTTTGTTCACTGATCAATCTATATCGTTTTCGGCATCTACACATGTTTCATTAACCTGAAAAAAGACGTAGAAAGCATGGATGGTAACATTCTGTTTTCAATGAAGAAGACTACGGCCTTAAAAATTAGTGTGCACGTCACGATAAGACTTGATCCTTAATTCAACGGCCCTATCTGTAAAGTGATTAGCGCGTTAAAGCTAAATGTTGGCTGATAAATTTATTGTTTCATTGAAATTTGCCAGTATTGTTGGACCCCGAGTTTTAGTTCTTGCGATCGCTTTCGTCTCTTATAATTTTTGATATTTTGTATGAGGTATATTTCCCATTGGAAACTTTGTTGTATGTGGTATGGTCATTCGTACTGGGGAACCGGCCGTCTGAGGTAATGAAAAAGTGTTCTCCATTTAAAATCGGCGTGAAATTTTGGTAGTTTTCTTTAAGGAATTGGTAGAAAATATTAACGGGGAAACTGATCAATAATATTCAAAAATACGTTCAAATGATCGAAATGAAATCTAAAAGAATTCATATTGTCAAATAACTTATACTTTCTCGTTGAACGCATAAATTAGGATGCGAATATATTATTCTAAGCACCTTTATTGAAACTGTCTAAGTGCTGTGAAATTCTGATGTGGATCATATTGTTTCATCTATCCTTGTTCTATTGAATTTCTTTTGGTGGGAACATGCGGGAAGTCTAAAGAAAGAAAAATCTTTTATTTCGATCTCATTTACATACAGAGCATTGTACATCGGATTTTCATTCAGTAAAATTACAGCCTTAAAATTAAATGTGAAAGTCAAATGACACTTCTATTTGTGATTAGTGACTACAACCTTTAAAATTACAGGTGGAAGTCACGTTGAAAATTACAGCCTTAAAATTAAAATGGGGAAGTTGCATTGAAACTTCTGATTGTAATCAATAAGACCACAATTTTAAAAATACGGGTGGAAGTCACACAGATTTCCTTTCGCATAAAAACAGCAAGTCAAGCGAGAACATAGAGGAAGGAAAGACCATCATCGCACGGCCTGGATACAGTTAAGCCTACAATATAGCCTGCTACAAACATGTCTACGTACATACAATGAACGCCTAATTTGAAATTGGCTAGGGACTGGAAGTAGGTCCGAGAACGAGAACTTGCTGGAAGTTAGAACTTGCTCAAACAAGGAACTTGGTTGTATTTAAATTAACCCATATTAATATAACATTAGTTTGTCAGTCATTAAATATTGTGATAACTCACCTAAAGCATCTCACTTGTGAACGGTCAATCTTCTAAGACATTAGAGAGCTGTTGGTTCGCTACTCGATAAACAGCGCTCTAGTGTGTTAATTCCTACTACTGTCGTCCAAGTTCCTACAGAACTGGACAACTTCGGGCGAGTAATTCCTTGAGGTTCCCTAACGAATCTTTCCGGGTCTGGCTCTTATTAAACTCGCTTGAACGCTCGATGACCTGGGCGTTTCTTTCGAAATGTAATGGGCTTTAAGCTACAAGTTTTAGATGTTTTCAATTTTTTCTGATGTTTTTTTAGTCATTCGCGTATTTATATTTAACTATTTATTTTTGTGTCTTTGAGACATCACTTTCCTCTGAATGAGTCCGCTGAAGTTTCTCGATGGTCTTCAGCGTGCACCGCTGGGCTCCCAGTTGGGTGCGGGAAAAACCTTTATTAACTCCAACACATTTTACCGTTGGGTTTCCAATGCCTTACAACTACTTGTTCGGTATGTGATCGGAGAAACTTTCTTTTCCAACGGAGTTACTCCGCAGTCACGTGAAAAGCCTTGCCTGAGGCGAAGTTCGAACCCAGGTCCTTGCGGCTGTGAGACCATCGCGCTAACCACTACGCCATGGAGCCCGGCAAGAGCCTCGTGTTGAAGGCTCGTCCTGAGCTTGCGAACTTGTTGCCGCTAGCATATTTTTCTGGAACGATACCAATAGTAAATGTGGCAAACCGGCTTGCACAAGAAGCCGAATACGAATAAAGCAAGTTGGAAGAATCTTACGTACTACTCACCGCAACGTATAATATACATTAGCTTAATACGAAAACTTAACGGCGACCTTATGCGTATGTGCATTAAGGCTGCATTTGGCTTTTTACAAGCAAGCAGCAGCATCCTTGTTAGTTTCTATTTTGGGAAAGTTGGCTTGTAAAGTTGTTAAAATTAGCGTTCGGGTGGAACACCGAATAGGTAAAGTCGTGGTGTGTAACCGGGGATAGGTTCAGCAGAGAAGTGCGGACATGGTGGATTGAGTCGCGTTAATTGTGAAATATTAAATGGTATTCCATGTGGTTATAATATTCCAACGGAGGTCATAACAATACGAGTACCAATAAATGATGAGAATACTAGTTGTAGAATTATTCAAAGCCGTCATAGTCAATGGAATCATTTCTACCATGTGCGTTGGGCCCAACGAAATCGTTTATTTGTATCTAACCTCCCGGTAGATGGTAGAAAAATATTTGGTTGTGAAAATATAAAATTAACCTCTGGTTTGGTCTTTCTTTATGGTTTTCATATATGGTCAAGACCACTTCTCTCCCGTTTTAGTCCATTAATACGAGTATCAGGACCTCTTCTCCCTCGTTAGAGCAGCTGTATTAACTCTTCGATGCCTCCTACAACACTCAAAACTTTGAAACAAAAACGTAGCTGTGGACTTTAAAATTGTCACAGATTTTAGCGTGAGGGAGGGGGGAGGGAATGAACACATTCTAGTGATGTAGTCTTACGTTGGAGCGGTGGTCCCCTGTTCTATTTTACTCGTGCACCAGAGGGAAAACTGCATGGTGTGTTCGCACGCTAACATATGTGTGGGAGCAAAACTTTATAACCAGCACTGAAATTTGTTCAATAAAACTGCGGGGAAGTAATTAAGAGATTAATTGGTTGTTACCTAGATGTAAATTTTGTGTATCTAGAAGGTTTCCACGATGCTTCAGTTAACTAGACATATATTTCATGCATTTTGAGAATTTTAGCTATCCTTTAGGGCTCCTACATGTACATTTCGTGCATCTAAAGGGTTTCTGGAACCCTTTAGGTGCAAAATAAAAAATCCCGCCTTGGAAGAGTCCCCATAAACTACCTCCGGGATTTACCCGGGTGGCGTCAGTGAAAACGTGTGAAGTTTTGGAAAATTATTTTTACATGTTGGGAACTTTGGTGGTATTCTGTTGGTAATTTGTATTGGATGACTTTGATAACGTGGCAGTAGTGGGCACAGTCCTCACCAGGCCGCACTGGTGTGTCGTCTTTTCGGGAATATGTGCGTATCTTGTCTATGTTCATAAAAGCACTCCACCTTGGGTATCGAACACGGGACTTTAATTATCAGCAGCACGTACGCTGTCGATTGTGCCGCGACAAACTCTCTATCTTTCTAGTTCAAAATTTCACATTAGGTTTTTTACTCATGAAGTTGCTGAATATATTACGGAACTGCTGGTGCAGCTGGTCTGAAAAAGCTGTTAGGGATGTGGGTGCTTCACTTTGGCAACATTTTCTTTGCTTCATAGTTCTCAGGCGTGTTTCAACTCCATATGAGGGATTCGGGACCCAAAAATAAAAGGTGATGTATCTCTTTCTCTATTCATAATTACGACGTCTGCAGTGCTCTGGAGCAGTATTAGCTTATGTCATTCGAGTAACACAACGCCAGAAATTTCATAAAGAAATCTCTTATTTCAGTAACACTAATTAACAAATTTCATTCATCCTGTGCAATTTTGTATTCCTGGCATGAAAATGAAATTTTCAGCACGATGAAGTGAATAAATTTAATAAACTGACATTGTACAGGGTGGGGTAAGACTCCCTTTCAAAATTATTATATCACTAGTACGACAATGGGTGCAGAGCTTTTTCAGTGTATCAGTGCTACCGTTAGTGGGTAAGGGTACCTTACTTATGACCCACCCTGTACATCTGTGTATCTAATTACTGAATGAGACAATGTCGGAGGCGAGATAATATACTTGAATTTCACTTTTTTTGGAACGCGCTCTACATACATATATACAGTGCATTGTTTTCACAGAAAATGTCCCTGATATGAATATTAACAATATTGTGTATCCATGATACCGTGCACGAGTTTAATTCCGACACATTTCTTTAGTTATAACTTAACACGTTGACTCCGAAGTGGTTCATATATGGTACACGCGATCATGTAACCTAACCTAATGTAACCAAAGCACTATCATGTATAGATATAAATTTTTGAGTTTTCTTCAAATTTGTGTTCATCAATCGAATAAGCTAGTTCTGATTAGAAAGAAAATAAATAGAGTAACCAAATTTGTGAAACCAAAATCCTTCATTTTTAAATTCACAGTGGAGATATTTGTCGGCATGTAATTTTACCTGTGTGGAGAATCGGAGTCAACGTGTTAACGAAGCTAATGCTGAAGAAATAAATCGGAATTGAAATGTTTATTTTGGCGGAAGCTAAAATAACCAATCGGAATTAAGCTGTTGTACGGTATCACTGATACATGGTATCTTACTGTATGACAATAGTCCAGTGTTGCTTGGTTGGTTGGTCCGTCCCTCTCTCTCTTAAAGCTTTAGATAGGAGAAAATTCTTGGTCCTGTCAGAGTATTTATTATCAGTGAGACTGAAAACATTTCATGTCAGAGTTACCGTAAATAAGAGGGCATCTTCAGAAATTAACTTAATTTGTCCCGCCATTTTTGGCAAGTGCGTCTACTAGTTCTTACTATCAAAAATCTGCGGGTATGCTTTCGTGGACACCCTCTAAAGCACGAGAGCGTACGCACGACTCGTGAGATGTTACGACAAAAGCGTCATTATGTACGAAGGGGAGAGAAAAAATGAAGCTGCCTTCCACGACGCACGTCTATGCAAATCACGGCGAAACCCAAAATCTGCATCTCCCTGTGCTTTCTAAATCATTTTTTCGGTGTTCCGACGCACGGCGCTGCTCGGTTTTTCACATTTAGGTTCCCTCATCAGTCGTCGGTGAAGCGTATCAGGTGGCAGGTTTTTTAGTGTCTGCGACACGTTTTAATTATAATGAGCGAAGTGAAGGAGGGTCCCTCTAATGCCTCATGGCAGAGCGCTCGCCGGCCCACGCTGATCATGAACAGGACACCGTCGGAAAGCGCACGCGTTCCGCCTAACTCGAAACTGCGGATTTGTTTGTTGTTTCGCTGAAATAGTGAGGCAAATTATTGCTCATCTGATAACGAATTATGCAAGAGAAGGACATGCGCCGTGCGTAATGGATGAAGAAGAAATGTGCGTAATGGATGAAGAAGAAACGTGCGTAATGGGTGAAGATGAAATGTGCGTAATGAATGAAGGAGAAATGTGCGTAATGGATGAAGAAGAAATGTGCGTAATGAATGAAGAAGAAACGTGCGTAATGGATGAAGAAGAAATGTACGTAATGGGTGAAGATGAACAGGGCTGCTGCAATAAATGACGAGTTCCTGTAGAGTATTCGGCTGCTGCAAAGGCCTCAATTTGAATTATGTACATTTAATCTAAGTTGAACTCCATTTGCAATTAAAGTTAGTTTTATGACTTGCTAACCTTCAGAGCTGAATTCACGATGACCGTGGCTAGCATGTGTTCAGGTAACACCATGTCCTGGGAACGGTAATGTCTTCATGCCAAAGAATAAAAAAAAGGAAAGAAGAGTCGAGGGAAAGTACAATGGAGAATAATTCTGAATTGTCCGCCGTTAATGGACCTTGTAAATGTTAATTATTCATCGTTAGGGGTTTTAGCTCTCTGAATCTTAGACGAATGAATCCAGTAGTTCTGCAAGTATATTCAAAACTTGGGTATGTTGTTCACACTTAAGTTAAAGTGTCTAGAACCGCGTACCTCAACCGGTCCCTCAAACGGTCCATATAAAACGGTTTAAGGGTTTAATTTAATATACGTGATATAGTATTCTTGGTTATCGTAGTATTGCAATGTGGACATCATCGTACCTAACCGTCTTAGTTATTAAGGGCGAGGGTAAATAAGTTGAAAACGTTGGTCTAGACTCTAGAAGCTTCAGTATTTCATTAGTACGTCTAGTGTTGAGTGTTAGCCAGACGCACGACGCTCTCTTGCCTGGTGTTCAATGGTTCTCCGGCTGAGGAAATGTATATAGTATAATAACACTAAGTAAAATAATATAGTATAATAACACTAAGTAAAATAATATAGTATAATAACACTAAGCAAAGTGTGGGCAGGCCCTGAGGTGTGTGGCTCGGCGGGACCCAAATGGTTGTAGTAAACTTTGGTGACGGAAGGAAGGATCAGTTTTAACTTGATGTTCCTATGCGTAGGGAATCTTGCGTGGGAACACACCTGAGCATCGATTCCACGTTATATAAAGTTTATACTAAATGATCTCTTCTTTTGGCTCGCTTCGGTTCACATTCCATGTGCGTAGAGAGCTATAGACAAATTAATAATATTAATAATCTAATCTTATGTGAGGAACAGTTCTGTCGTCGATGATGATGACAATGAAGTGAATCGCGTTTCATTTAACGAAATCCTAATATATTTCACGTTTATTTTTCATTAATTTTATTTGCAAGTGTTACATCGCGTTTTAGTCAACCGAAAAATGAAAAAATCGGGCACGCCAGTGCTTCTGTTTCGTACAGTTGCATTATATTCGTACATTTTTATATAGTTCATGCAATTTCATTCAACTCACACAATTTCATTCAGTTCATGCAATTTCATTCAGCTCATGCAATTTCATTCAGTTCCAACATATTCATTCAGTTCATACAACTTTATTCAGTTCATTCAATTTCATTCAGTTCAAACATATTCATTCAGTTCATACATTTTCATTCAGTTCGAACATATTCATGCAGTTCATGCAATTTCATTCAGTTCAAGCATTTTCATTCATTTCAAACATATTCATTCAGTTCACACAATTCACTGAGTCAGCAGTTTCACGCCTACACGGTGTACTGACACTATGCCACGCCAAACAAATTACTGAGCGCTGTGTCATGCCTCATGATATTAATTTTAGAGGAAAAACGTTCCAACTCGATAAATTTTCAATTTTTTCAAACCGAAATTCGTTATTCAAATGTCGCACCACTGCCAGGCTACAGTACATCGCTAGTAGTTTTTTTTATTAAAATCTAGCAAATATTTAGGCTTGTGGATGCTACGTAAATACCACCTTTCGTTTTGTTTTCGTTGTGGGGAAAATTTCAGAAAAAAGGCATCAAATCTTATTTGCATCTATTCTTTTAAATCGAAGGCTATTCTATTTAAATCGATGGCTGTTATTCTATTTTAATCGATGGCTGTTATTCTATTTTAATCGATTTCTATTATTCCATTTGAATCTAAGCATATTATTCTATTTAAATCGAAGGCTATAATTCTATTTAAATCGAAGGATATTAACCTACTGAAATAGAAGGCTATGACCTGGTTTAAATCAAAGGCTATTGCCATATGTAACTCAAAAGTTATTTTCTTTTTCAAATCAAAGGCTACATTTCTATTTAAATCGCAGGATATTATCTTATTTAAATCGAAGGATATTATCCTATTCAAATCGAAGGATATTATCAGATAAGCGGAACAAACCAGATTGTGTCGTTCACGATGAATTAAATGAAAAAAAAAACAGTCTTGTTCTAGTGGAACAAGCTCGAAGGCAAGATCTTGTCTGACTGAAAATAGATAATTATTCAATTCTATTAAAATCCGTGACTAAATCTGTTCTATTAGAAACGTAGAATGACGACTTCCTGGGAAGTTTTGGATTTCAAATTTTCATGAAACGAATTTTAAAGTTCTAAACTGGCATTTTCTCAATCACCTAAGTCCACAGCAGCTGTTACTTGATCGAATCTATTTTCACGGTAGAAAGATATTTTTAAAGATTGACTCATTGACTTTTCAAGGAGTTCAGAAATGTTCCACTGGAACATTTGAACTTATCAATATTGTCGAATATTAATTTGAACTAATTATAAGCTTCAGAGCTCGAAAATCAATAAAAACGATTTTAAAAAGTTCAAGTTGCCACTCTACTGAGTCTGAACATAATGTTTATCAGCTCCGAAACACGTTTTTTATATCTTCCGTATCTTACCTCCACAGAAGAAATGAAACAATCTGAAGTATTGGGCAGAGTGATGATATGAACCGCAAGGGATGGGAGCTTTTTTAATGAGGTGCCATCACTTTAATTATGATTCTGCACGACGTAAGTGAAACGTGCCGCGTAAGTTGGGCCCCAAGAATGAGAGAGACTTGGCTGCCATAAAGCACCGCGATTTGTTAACAGCAAAGCATCTGAGAACTTGTCAAACTTTTAAAAAGTGTGCGCCACTTCAACAATAATTTGCAATGGCTTGCACTGAACGCCAGGGCGGGTCGTGGAGGTGAAACGAATCTTGGCATTATTTTACCGGATGGAACTAGTCAAAAATTGGTGCATTCGCGTTGGCGAATCTTGGCATTATTTTAGCAAGTAAAACGAGTCAAAAATTGATGCATTCACGTTGACAAATCTTGGCATTATTTCAGCAAGTATAACAAATCAGAAATTGGTGCGTTCACGTTGGCGAATCTTGGCATTATTTTAGCTGGTGAAACGAGTCAAAAATGGGTACGTTCACGTTGGTGAATCTTGGCATTATTTTAACTGGTGAAACGAGTCAAAAATTGGTGCGTACGTTGGCAAATCTTGGCATTATTTTAGCTGAAGAAACGAGTCAAAAATTGGTGCGTTCACGGTCGAGCGACAGAAA
Source organism: Orchestia grillus (assembly GCA_014899125.1). NCBI lineage: Eukaryota > Metazoa > Arthropoda > Malacostraca > Amphipoda > Talitridae > Orchestia > Orchestia grillus. The sequence continues at coordinate 12,125 of VOMN01104230.1, read as the reverse complement.
AAATATAGCGCTATCTTTCTTCTGATGTTTGTGAATTTAGACTGAATATAACGATGTAGGCTCAAGGTAAAGGGACGACTGGTGTTTACGTTTTTTTGTGAGCTCGGAAACGGAAAAATGTTTCTCTTTTTTAAGATTTCACGTGTTTACAAAACGCTACGAATGTATTTTCATAAATTTTCATACTTATGAAAATAGTGTAACGCCCAAAAGTATCCCAAAATATCGATATGTTCGAAATTAAAACATACTCGACACGCACACTATTCCGACATCGTTTAGTTGCATCCCACAAAGCAGGAATCTTTGGTACACCGTGCACCCTCCTCCCCCCCTTTTGAAGTTTGTTGTGGAGCCACTAAATGCTTATAAATGTGAAGAGAAGTCGCTTCAGTTCATTCATGTCCAGCCATTTGATGACTTCAACATCACGTAAATGAACCTCGCTGTTTAATGCGTTTGAAACATGTGAAAATGGACACCGTCGTGTCGTTTGGATTCGATTACTGAAGTAACATGGTGCGTGAAATGAACTAGGCTATCGATATGTACCAGTGCTACACTAAATGGTGGTCCGCGGCCGGTGCCGGTTACCCCGCCGTTAGCTACGGTACCGGTTCTTATTTTTGTAATGTTTGTTTACCAACCAACCACAGGATAAAAAATGGTCAACCTTTACTACATTCGTCGCATGTATCGTTTCCGGCGTAGCTTGATATTGCAGCAAAATATTACCGGTACGTGGTACATTACAAAAATCATGCTGGTGCTCCCCATTGAATAATTTGAGAAATGCTGTGCCTAACAACTTCGTGGCACAAGTTTTAACTCCAGTTAAATCTGTTATCAGTTGGTCAACGGTGAGTCATTGGTGCTGCTAACGACTGGTGCTCCTAATCTACTTTTGTTAACAAATGAACGCTAATTTCAGTTGGTTATCGCCCTATCTCTGATGACTGGTTTCATGAGTTCCCATTTATCTGGAAAATGGGAAGAGCGGAAAATGAATTCCGGATTTATTTCCTAAATCTTAGGTCAAATCAGGCAACTCTACCTTCCTTCGGTCTTTTTTTTCTGGAATGGACAAACAAGAATAAGATTTTAATGCGCACTTCAATTGCTCGCGGTTAAAATTTTGGAATTGTCGACACGATTGTGTACAAAATGAGTATTCGGTCTGAAACTGAACGCCTTGAATTTAATTTTAGATTTTTGGTCTGAAACTTTACGCCTCGGATTTAACGTTGGATTTTTNATTTTAGATTTTTGGTCTAGAACTTCACGCCTCGGATTTAATTTTAGAGTTTCGGTCTGAAACTTTACGCCTCGGATTTAATGTTGGATTCTTGGTCTAGAACTTCACGCCTCGGATTTCATTTTAGATTTTTGGTCTCGAACTACACGTCTCGGATTTAATGAATCACTGTGTCGAGAACTAGCAAAAAATATGAATAAATATAGATGAATATATAAAAATATAAAATACGCACCACCACATAAATGCTGCTAATTTCCGAGTGGTGGTGAGCTGTGGTGACTGATATCGCTCACTGGAACCATGGAATCTCCACTCAGGGACGCCCCTCCACTTACGAACTCCACTTGCGAAGCCTCCTCCCCTTCACTTACGAACGACCCTCCATTTACGAATACCTCTCCACTTACGAACGCCCCTCCACTGACGGACACCTCTCTACTCGTGAACACCCCTTCACTTAAGAACACCCCTCCACTTAAGAACACCCCTTTACTCACGAACACCCCTCCACTTAAGAACACCCCTCCACTTACGAACACCTCTTCACTCACTGACGCCCCTCCACTGTTCACAACCCCCATTTCTTATACGTACTAGAACATGATCTCGGTTGGCCTGTTCCGGTACAGGTTCATCAACGGTAATTTTCGAATTCTTTGGTGAAATTCCCAAAATCATGTTGGTACGAGCGAAAGCCATCAATGCTTGAACGAAAATGTCTAACTGTCGCATCTACGTCTCCAAATATCATGTGAGGGGCAGGGGAGCGAGTGTTGATCGCAGTGTCGATTCGGGGGGGGGGTCCGATTTTGTCCATCAGAATGAGAGCGTCCACAAATACGCTAAATACGCTAAAGCTCAAATTGCGTAAAAGTTCAACGATTTTACGTGGCACTTATGCCTCGAAAAACCCTATAAAATACGTCTTTTTGTATGAGCTAAGTGTACTTTGCTTACAATTACTGCAGTCTCTATCTAAAAAAATAGATGTGTACACAGTTCTATTTGTGTTTGACCTTGATACTTGAGTCACCGATTTTAAGAAGGTGCTCACCGTTGAAGTTCAGCACACTTTTTGTGCTAAAGTCAACGTGACGCTGATTGAAGCCTCGTGATTTCAAAGTTTTACCGTGGAGCTTCAAAATTAACTAGGACAACGCACCGAAAAGTGGATGCGTGTGGGTGTTTCTACAGGCGACAACCACGACAACTCGTAGTCTAGATACCCGAGCGAAGAAAATAAGAAACATACATTTCCTCTTGACTTACGAGCTCGCGAGCCTCCGTCGATCCGACGACAGCAAAAACAAGTGTAGCATGTGAACGAAGAGCTCCGAATCCAATAACTTATAATTATTCCCTTCGCTGAACACTTCAATACGAAATGTATTATTGGGACTGTAGGTTAGTCTCGAAACCAGATAAATTCGGCAGTGTCACCTCTCATTGCCGAGAGTCCTAGCTCTCGCGATGAGTTTTTCCACATCGAAGATATCGGTTTCGATTATTGTAAAGTTTACGTAAGGTTTGCCTTCAAGTCTACCGTGAAGGTTGGGGAAAGTTCTGCTTATGGATGTGAATGTCGCACAAACTGAAAATTTACTAGTTTTTTCATAATTAGTGGGGTAAATAATTACACTATGTAACAGGATCTTTGTTATTCTTAATTAAGTAATTTCCTAGCTATGTTTGTGACTAAAAAATGAAAAAAATGTCACTTGTTCATAGAGAACTTTGTTTTTCAATTCTACAGACCTGGTCACGAACGCAAATTTTTAGCCTTCAATTTATTTTTCTCGATGTTGTTATTGTCTGCTTCTTGAAAGACCCTATTTTCAACTGTGGAACACAGCGAAAAGTGAAATTTTGTGACATGGCCGTACCAGCAAAGCGGTGCGAAAGAACCAAAGCTAAATTCAAAATGCTCTTTATTTAAACAAACACTTGAAACTTAAGGCGAGAAGAGCAGTAGAAAACATCAGCATGTTCCACCAATGCAAAATTGACTAATAATACATTTTAACAGCACATTTGTGTACCGCAGCGCAGTTTATGAATGGAAGAGGCCAGTAAATTCATTATGTGATTCGCTCAAGCGACTGAAAGAGTGCGTCTACTTCATAATATCGACGGAAAAAGCCAGAAACTAAACACGTTTAATTATGACTTGGGAGCCACAGGAAGCTGTCTATAAAAAAGGAAGTGTCACGTGAAGCTCTTCATGGGAACGACTCGTAAAGGACCTGTCGCACCTGGTTAAAGGACTGAGCAGTTACACTGTCACTCCCAGTGAGGGCTTTTTGAATTAATACTTCAATGTAGAGCCTGGCATATGTGTGGGAAGTCTCGCATAAAGTTCTGATCTTGCATGAACTTATGCACCGTGACACCAGAAAAAGTGGTCGAAAGCGCGTACGTAGAATGCTTGAGGTGTCGTTGTTACGATATTAAAGTTAACCGCACGTTCTCTCGAGTGATCTCGGTTTCAATTTTGTAATAGATAAGTGAAATGTGTTATAAATTGGTTCCACTTTTGTAACATGGATACCTGAAATGTGTTATAAATTTGTTCCAATTTTGTAACATGGATAACTGAAAAGTGTTATAAACTTGTTCCAATTTTGTAATATAGATAACTGAAATGTGTTATAAATTTGTCTCAATTTGTAACATATGTAACTGAAATATGTTATAAATTTGTTCCAATTTTGTAACATGGATACCTGAAATGTGTTGTTTACTTGGTGCCCCTTCTGTGACATAGATACCACATTAGGGAGATACCATTGCAATCGTTTTCAGCATTAGTTTGTTGCAGTTAATTGTGTTACTCGTGATATTTAAATTATTTGTTCAAATCACAGCAGTAATAAGCAGCGAAATTTTAATTATGGAGTTGAAGAAAAATATCAAACTCCATAAATATCAGGGCTTGTAATTCACCTAATACTCTTTTTCAAATGAAATATTTAAAAAAAAATTGCATTTTACGGTGTGTGAACGACTAGGAATAATGACAGATATTTTTTTGCGTTGAAACGAAATAATTGTATACGGTTGGCAGAAAAAGTTACCAATTTTGTTGCGTTGATTATTTAACAGTTAATTGGCTCAAACAAGCTCTCTTGACAGAAAATTCGTCACCCATTGTCTTTCGAGGGCTTCTCACGGAGGAGCGGGAGAGTCTGGCATGTTCTGGGGCTGGTCCAACTACTCGGAAGTGGGTCCTTCATTGAAGTATTTATCAAGCAGATAAATGTAGCCATATTGATTCAGTTTGCACATTTGCACATTCTCTGAATGAATAAAGGGCTGTTGTTTTGCTTATCATTTAGGATGACAACTGCCGACTGCATCGGGCTAGAATTGTCATTAATTGGCATGACAGTCATTCAAGATATGTCTGGCATTTAGACTGACCAGCTAAGTCCCCAGACATTAACCCAATCGAATATTTGTGGACCACCTGGAACTATAAGTTAAACGTTGAGAAGATCGTTCACGTATTGTGGCCGTACTACGAGATCAGTGGATTCAAGAGTGGTTTAAAATCAATCAGGTATACATTAGGGCACTTGTAGACTCAATGCTGCGAGGAATTTCCGCCGTTATTCGTGCTCGTGGAGGTCCAACACCTTATTAGCATGTGACTAATTTTTTGTCCGAAGAGCTTACTTAGGAAATTGGGTCAAATTGCACGACATTTAACTCAACAGAAAACCTATGAAACGAGGCTTTCGAAAACAGTGTAGTTTAGCTTTGGAAATTTTAACTACGAGGAATCATTTCTTCAGAACACCCTATTAATTTTGTGGAGAGGTTTTATCAGGCATATGATCATTGGGAATACGAGTGAACGGTGTTAGGTACAGGCTGTCTGGCGACTCCTAGGTCACCTGAGGTACTTTATTTTAAGAATAATGGAAGTACGTTGGAGCATGGTAACAAATAGTGAAATATTCATATTTCAAACGTGAATACTTCAACCCTTATCAGCCTAGTGTCCTCGTTTCAGGGCGGTTAAGGACAGTTGAAAACAAATTTTAAATTAAATTCATGGCCGCAGGCACAGTAAATTTAGTAAACTGCATCATTCAGGACACTCTGCTCAGCAATAGTTCGCAGCCACAGGGTACAAAAAAACTTTGAAGACTTCGTTTAAAATCATAAACTTCGTTCCCGACTGCAATTGCGATGTTCCCGACTGCAATCGCCATGTTCCCGACTGCAATCGCCATGTTCCCGACTGCAATCACCATGTTCCCGACTGAAATCGCCATGTTCCCGCCTGCAATCACCATGTTCCCGACTAGATATTTCGTTTTTAAAGTGAAGCAGAAATTGAGCGCTTTCACGGTCGACAGGATCGTTACATTTACCGTGGCCTGCATTACTCGAGAAGGCATTTGCGCAGCCTTCGTCGCCCATCCAATATTGGTGGCGGCGCTGGGGCCGTTTGGGCAGTATAGATCCTGCGACTTGCCCTGCGACGGTGTCATTATTCTGTGTCATTATTCCTAGTGATGACGCGAGGCTCGGTCGTAAAGAGGCTTTCTGGCTATGACAGCGGTGTTCTGCCTCTGTACGTCGATCTCCAGTCACACTGCGGGACTTCACTTTTATTCCCTAGCTCCTTTTATTGCGTAATCACAGAGAAGACCAATAATTATATAATTAGAGGGACTAGACCCAGGTGATTTCATTTTTAGTCCTGGTGATTAGGTGTTATTCACGAATTTCTTTTATTGGGAAGCTACCCCGGAAAGGCTCATCACACTATGTAACGTAACTTTTTTTCGTGGAAATTAAGCATTATTCCTTCTTTCACTGCAGAACAGGGGAAAATATCCATTATATATAGTGATGCAACACTAAATTGTCAGGAGCATAAGTTATGTTACATAAATTACGTATTTTCCTAGTAATTCAGCGGCATATACTATCTCCTCCTGTCACAAAAAACGGGGAAAAATGCTCGTTATTTCAATGAAACTTTGCTTTTGTATTGTATTTTCGTTATATTTATTCCTTGTATAAGTTCGATGAAAGGCGAATGTAAAAAGTCACTGGCTTCACTGCAAAAGCAAAGTTCTTAAATCAAAATTATTATTTTTTTCATTTTACTTAGTTACAAAGAATTTAGAAAAAAAATATTCAAATCCAATAAGAAGGCAAAAGTGCAATTTTGTCAGTTATATTTGCTCCACCTCACGGTCGGTCATATGTACACCTCACCGTATGTACACCTCATCGTATGTACACCTCACCGTATGTACACCTCACCGTATGTACACATCGTATGTACACCTCAGCGTCCCACGCAGCCCGTCGGCGCCAACTGAATAAAACTCTGAGCCGCAAGGAGGAAGTTGTGCGCTTGTGTTTCCTCTCAATGCTTTTAAATTCAGGAACCCAACCCATCGGTGCTCAGTGCACTGCGTCTGCTAATGTTTCCTAACACGAATTCGGCAACTGAGTTTCTGAACTGGATCTATTAAAACAAAGGAAATTTTACCCCGGGAATCTTGGTTTTTGGATTGATCTTGGGTAGGATTTTCTTGGACACCATGTATTGTTTGCACTTGCTTGTTAAACTATGATGTGCTTGTCTTAATTGTACATATTTTTGTCCAAAATTCTGTGACTTAGTTGGAGACTTAATAGGTTGCGGCTATTCCGCCAGAACTGCACATGGATTACATTTGTTTAACATCCGACATAAATTTTCATACCATTGAGAAGTCCAGTTGCCTTCATGAGCCCCGATCGCTTGTCCGTTACTCAAAGCGAGAAATTATAACGCATTCGTCACTATCGATTTTTCACGGTTGAAATCTTACATCCTGGAAATTTTGCCCTTTATTATGGTTTTATGGTGAACTAACGACAAGTGATACAATGACCTCTAAGTTGATTTTTGACTGAGAGAACATTGAGCAAGTTTGTTTGAAAGACTTGCGTGTCGCGTCTATGGATCTTTCATTCAAACTTTAACGAATTTTTTTCAGTTTAAAAGTGCGTTTTTATTGAGGTAAACTTACAGTTGGTGAATGGCTTTAAGCTTGTTCCTTGAGGCACTCGAATCTCATAGTGTGTTCTTCGTTGGTTATTTTTTTCTAGGGGTTTGAAGCTGCATCACTAAAACGGAAAATGCATCAAGGAGCTTTGTTAACACTTTCAATTTATGTTAAGAAAATTTAGTCAAAACGCGCACCAACGCTTACTTGTCATAATGTGATCACACATTTGTTTAATATGGAATCACTGTACACTGTGCACATACGGGGAGGTACACATCGTGCTTAATCGTCATTTTTGAGGAATTTAATTTATTTGAAATTTTCGGTTAATTTGAACGTATAAATTTTATTAGGACAAAATATTTTCTCTTGTGTTTTGAGCATGTCATCTGATAAATTCGGAAGGTAAACTACAAAATGAACATCAGCAGAAAATTTCACGAAAAATTTAAGTTAAATTTCAAAATAATTCAAAATTGACCAATAAATAATTCCTTCAACTGATCGATGTGTTTCCAGTTAAAATAAAGCGATTTACATATAGCCTAATGTTCACTTCCAACTCACGGGAACCTGATCCGAAATTTACCTGCCAAATTCAAATGTACTCTGAGATTACATCTGACGCGGAAATATTTGAGTAGAGCTTAAACAACCACCACATGACGTTGAAGGAGCTTATGCTTGTTAGTTGATATCATCTCTTAATTCCTGAGCTGTAATCCTGAGCCAGGTAGTATCTTTCCCCAGAACTTGTGCGCTTTGGGCCTTCAAATTCCTAAGTGGATTAAACAATTAGTCAAGCTGTAACTAATAAAGCATTAGTTGTAAATCCAAAAGATACGTTAAGAAGCTTTTGACATACAGGCCTATAAAAGGTGTCCAATTTCCCCACCAAATTCAGTTCATCGAGCGCCTGGGTTCCTGAAGGTTAACTTCTATCGCCGACGCAGGAAATTCAGTCTTGGGAAAACCCTTGCACTTCAAAAATCATTCACTTCCTGCTCGAGAAAACTTGACATAAGTGAGGAAGTGCAATTTATAATCCACTTTTTCAACTATTGTCAGTCCAAATATCAACTATTGGGATTCCAAAAACCAACTATTGGGACTCCAAAGAAGATAGTTTTGGAACTGATTGCCTTCATCTGATAGGCAGTGTTCAGCTGAAAAGGTTTTGTCTTGGAACATCGGCCGTTGAAACGCAAGCGTTCTCGCTACGCAAGCTTGTTTTCTCAATACGATAAAAAACTCTGTCTAACTGTGGTGGTGTACCAGCTTAATTTCAATTGATAACTTACGGGCTGAAAACTGCTACTCTTCATTTCGAAGACTTGCATTTGAGCCATAGAACGAAATGGGCATGTGTTGCAGTAAGGCGGAAGAAGATCTGCCTCAGTTGGAGGAAGCTGAAACCATCGAGGAGCAGCCACGAGTGGACCCCATGGCCCACGAAATGGTTACCAAGGCTTTGAGCAGCTTCGACGATTCCTGTCATCGTCATCTACAGAGGGTTTCATCTGACTCGGTTCTCACAAAAGCACTGGTGAGAAATATCAGGGAATCATTCAGGAACGAGCTTTCTGACATCGTATCGAATAGATCCCAACGTAGTCCTGCGGTTGAAGAAGTTCCTGAAGAAGGCACGGATTTACCTGAAGAAGGCATGGATTTACCTGACCACGGTGCTCTGATCCGTCCTCCAAATGACAATCCCTCCGATCTTCAGGAACTACGTGAAATTTACAATAGGACCTTGGAAGAATTTAGAAGAGTTTTCGACAGCGTCAGTCAGCGGCTTGATCCAGAATTAAATACAAATCAACGCCTCGAAGCAAGCGAGAACGAATTCCAACAAGATGGTGAGCGTGGCATGCGTTGTGGTGGAGAAGACATGGGAAGTTCAGTTGGGTGTTCCTCATCTTCTGGTGACGCAGAAGGTTTCAAAAAGACGGTAATTAGGGAAAAGTTTCGAAAACATGGCCGTACGGTGAAGTCTAAAAAACGGGTGTACATGACGTGGACTAAAGAAAACGTTGATTTTCAAGATAAACTAGCGCAACCCTCTGAAAATGAAGATGGCTCGAATGCGTTGGACAGCTCCTCAAGCAAGCAAAATTTTGCAAGAGATGTAGCAGGGAGTCGTAATGGAAACTGTCACATCAACCTGAAAAGAGCCTCTCCGTATAAATTCAACGTGAATCCACAAGAATTCGAGGGTTACGCGTCCTTGGAATCAGAGAATGAACGTCCGTATTATCTGTAGAATGGATTGCATTAAAACTCATGATTCTGAACCCATCCAAGAGTGTGAAGAATGAGCACTTCAAAAACTAGAGGAGCATCCGCTTTAATGTTAACAACGGGGATACGAGTGAAAATAATTGAATCAGAATGAAGAATAAGCAATGAAACAGATAATGTTAAAATACTGACCTTGGTGTGATGATTGCTTTGTAACACATATTTGTGACATGTTCCCAAATAAAATTTAAAGTGTTCTCATGTATGTTTTGACTAACCCTTAGAGTGGTAAACAGTTGCTTTGGAAATAGGATGAAAAACAAGACTTATGTATTGTCCATGTCATTCACAGCTATTCTAACTATTATGAACGAAGGAATAGAAATTAATTTGACGTTTCATCAATGGTTTTTTAATGTTTACAAAGTCCTTATTGATCTTTTAGTTATTGTTACAAGAATGAAAACTTCTCCGATAAGCTTTGTGGTTAATGAACATTCATTTACGAATTTTAGTAAACTATTCTGGGGAAAGTATTTTTGGAGTTCCAAAATTCACAGAAGAAAAGAAGAGGATACTGGATAATCTCAAAATTTCGCATAAAAATTTTTAATTTCATTCTTCTACTCAAGGTTTGTTTGACATTTATTTCTAGCCATTGAAAAATTATACTGCAATGTACTGTATTATGATTTATTATGATCGACCGTTGGTTATCTTATTCTCGGTTCAAATTTACCTTGGTTAGCATGGTGCTACATCGCCAAATAAACAGATGTTAAATAATTGAGACGAATAATTCGCATGGATTGGCAGAGAATAATGAGTTTCACGCTGGACCATAGTACTCGTCTGTTCGATATACCTGGAAACAATGTTGGATGTTTCAAAATCAATGACATGTGGTAGTAGGCCGTAGCAATAAGTTAGTTTGAAGTTTCTGTGCAACATCAAGAACAGGCGGAACAGGGTTACATGAATGTGCGCTTTTTCTAACCAAGCCTGACTGTACCAATTTTTTTAACATTACACAAAAATCATTCTCACGTAATTCTCACAAGACTATATTATATCAGCGAATTGTATTTGGCAAGGCGCAGTTAAGGGATCAGGCCAATATCGTAAGGCAAAGACTTCTGTAGCATGTCTGAAAATGTTATGAAAACTGCCGTAGACTTTTTAGGATTCCTGGATGCCTGTTTGCTCGCCATGTAAACGTATTAGTAGAGTGATAGCTTCGTCAAAATTGTGCTAGTTTTACACGTGCGACCGAATTTTTGAACTGTTCACAAGATTTAAAAGCTGGTTGTAGGGAGTGAGGGATCAAAACGAGAATTATAGACTGTATTTACTCAAGAAATTCAAGTTGAAAGACGGAAAAGTAAAAAAAGAAATCCTCATCGAGCGAAAGAAATGTTTAAGTGTTTGTATTATGCTTGTGCAAACATGTGGTACTCGAATCAATTGACGTAACACATGGTGTGATAACGAGAAATTAAAACTTCATAAATAAAGGTGGAAATACGACGTGAGTGATCTCAGATAGCTCATTATCTTAGAATGGGGCTTCCCGTGACGATATTCTGATTGTTAGCTTCGAATTGTAATATTTTTACTCATTTGAATAGCGCATGACTATTGAAATCACACACACCAACGAAAATATATAAGGCGAAAAAAGATTTACGATCGGTATTCTAAAACTACTTCAACTTTTAGTTCAAATAAAATATTAATACTCACAACACAACTGGTTCCCAGTGCTTTATCCTGGTGCCTCGGGCGTTCCATGACCTTAAAATGACATTGAAATATATTCAAAGTGTCGCAAAATTGTGTTGCAGCGCTGTGATTGACCAAAAAATATCTACCAAGGATTATACAAAAATAATAAATCGTGTTCAACATAGTCATATTAAATTACATATATATTCACTTATGTTGTTCGTTATGAACATTCAAATCAAAAGATGCGATTTTAGATAATAACTATATCAATTATACTAGGAAACTGCGATGATTAAACTTTTTTGCCGTACTCTGTGTGCATCTATGAAAATGCATGTATGGTGACGACTCTGGAAGTAATTTAATACGTCAATTGCGTAGGTAGAATTTCACTTTCTGCCAAGGTATAAATAAAATTTTACTTTATGATAAAGTTCATTGGTTGTTTTCTTCGTCTTTTTTATCAATGTTTTATTAGAGAATCACAATGTGAGTGTAATTCTATTCTGGAAGCATGTATTGAAGAGTAACGGAAAGAATTACGTATGCCAAAATTAATATTCATCTGAACCAGCCGAGCTGATATGTGGTGGAGTCATACTGTAGATAGGATACTGAATATCGTGTCGTAAATGATTGTAATCTAAAGGAAATTGAATGTTTTATTTTATAGAATACGATATGGCAGCATCTTGGTTAAAATTGTTCACTCATGTAGAGTTGATTTCAAAGAAAACTATGAGGATTATTTGTGACCCTTTATACGCTTCTCTGGGAAACTACAAGTAATTTTATGAATAAACTAGACCACACGTGACCCGTTGGGTCAAATAAAATTTATCAAAATCTAAGCGTATCCAGAATCATACAGTGTT
>VOMN01104226.1:0-18956 GCA_014899125.1 Orchestia grillus | reverse complement strand
TCAGACGGCGGAGGGAAACGGTCTCATTCAACAGCTCACGGAAATGCGAAGACACACCATGCGCACAAAACGGCGGCACCCCAGTGTGGCCGGAGCGTGAAGTCTCGAATATATCCAAGTAACGCTAAGTAAGTGTAATGAAGTTCCAATGTACTTGTTTGGATTTGTTCTCGTGCCTTTATTTATTGTAGTTAAGAACTAATGGTTCGGTGTAATGAAGTGTCAATGTACTTGTTTCGCCCTGTACTGGCATCATTGTGTGATATAGTTTGGGATTAATGGCATAGTATAATCTAGAGCCAGTACACTCCTCAGACGTTACGTGCGGGCTTTTTGCATAGTATAGACGGTAGTTTTCCACCATTGTTGGCGCGCAATTGAACACCAGTGCGGTTGACCATTTCAATGCTATTGCCTTTGACTATGTAGTTGAGTACACGCGCTTTCTTCCAGTGAAAAAATCAGTGTCTTTGTCGATAATAGTTTAGTCAAGTACCAGTACTTTTCTCTACTTCCAGTATCTTTTTATGATCTACCTTAACTTATCGCGGTCTTATCTAATCCAATTTGCACTGGCAAGACCTTAAATGGTGAGGATATCAGGACGTTATTACAGTATATCTAATCTAATTTAGCTAATACTTCAGGAACCGGAGACGGGATAGGTATATAAGTATTCTCTCCATGCATAACGACTGTGAGCTCGATGCAAAGCCAGCAAAATTAGCAAGAGAAATTACAATCGATCAAATTTTCCACCATCTCCGATTTCTCCCATGCCAATCAGTAGAAAAGACATGGAGATTGACAAAAGAAATGAAAAGACATGGAGATTGAGAAAAGAAATGAAAAGACATGGAGATCTGCGACGTCGTTAAAGAAATGTTACGTTTTAAAATAGAGAGTCCTGTAATTTATTTGGATTTTGATCAATGAAGCCACTGAAATTTTAAAATCAATCACGATTGGTAACCTAGAGGATAATTTTCTTGAATTTGATTAAAATCGTTCGAAATGCTGATGAAATATAGAACGGAGTAAAAGTTATTTTTATTTACATATTAGAGATTAGAAGATTTATTTACATGAAGATGACGCTGCTTCTGGCGATAACACTTCACTAACATTTGTCCCTTGTTTTCTTTTATCTTTTAACTAAATCCTAATTGCAGGAAAGGGGACTTCTATTTGATCAGTCTTTCCCTTCATTGTAAAGATAACGATAATTTATTTATTTTCTTTGGGTCCAAGCCGACGAGAACCTGTTCTCAAGCGAGCAAAATCCGGCAAGTAAGACGCCATTTATACAGTGCGCGGGTGAGAAGCACTCTAAGAATAACATGTCCTTGATCTAAGCCTCCCAAAAACCTGCCTTGCTTGAGGGAGGCTCGTCGCCATAGAATTAGTGGAGCTCGGTTTGGAGTCAGCTTTCACAACGGACTCCAATTCGAGATGTTCCTCTGGTCATTTTCTTAAGCTTGGTATAGTGAGAATTAATAATTCGCTGAACTTTTTAACCTTTTACCAGCGAGCCAAAATTACCTGCATTGTTTTATCCATAGAATTCGTAGGACAGAAACGGTTTTACTCAACAATATTTTATAACCTCCGTCGACAAACCCGCCATGGCAATCGGGACTAAACGCTTTAAAAGATTTGGTCCCTTACATTTGCTCTGGAAAGACACGATGACGTTTGCAAGAACCTTGGACCTTTAGTTCTTTTAGCTCTCCCGGCAATGCAGTCAGCGCTTCTATTCTGCAGAAACTTTCAATGCGGAAAATTTCGTCACCACCACCGCCTCCGTGTTGTACTGCGCAGCTGCGTGGCATCGTGGCACTGTTACGCAGTTGAACCGGTCGTGCCGGCGTTCATTTTTTGTTAAATGCTGAATTGTATTATCATTTGGGGCTTGCGTGTTTGGATGAATGCTTGAAGAAAACATAAATTGGTAGACTTTAGCAGGTTTCACGTTCGTCACCAGATGTAGAGAGAAATTAGGGCCCGTTAAAATGCAGCATGACACAGAAGAAAAAGAACTTTTGAAATGTGTAGTGGCAGCCATGCACAGTTGGCAACGCTAATTTTCAAACGTTAACAGTTTGGATTGCTGTTGTTCAAAATTAATGTTGAAGGGGTTCCATGGATGTTAATAACATTTTGTTTTAAATTTTTTTCCATTAGCATTGGGTTTTTCAAAAGTTTCCGTTTTACTGAGCCACCCTGTATGAATAACCATAAATATGGCAGTACCGGTGGCAGAAGACTTTGCCGCCGTGCATTGATGAGTTAATGAGACGTTGGACACGCTGCTGAAAGCAGGCCACGCCATTTTGTCTCCCGCTCACAGCACAAGGAGGCTCTGTTCTGTCAGCGAGTACGGCATCTATTCCTTGATGCGACCTCTAATGATGACGTGCGTTCGGTGATGGTGACACCGTTATATTTTTGTGAACGTTCTGCAGGATATCTCATGACTTGAAAGAACTTTAATTGACTGTTTGGGTCTCATTCACATGAGAAAGTAACCTCAGCGGTTACAAAGGTTTTGGGTATTTGTGTTATGAGAATATATTTTTTAGCCATGATGGAATTTGCGGTAACTTTGTATTGTCATTTCATTTTTCAAAAGTTGAAATGCTGATGACGAAAATGTTTAACTCAAAAGTGTTATTTTTTAATTTTTATTTATACATTTATGCATAGCATAAATTTTTTGCACTTTTGATGATAATAATAGCGAAAAAGTACATTTATGGCAAAGGGCAGTAGAAATAGATGAGTTGATTTTGCAGCATCTCTACTTTTTCTATTAAATGAACTAATACATGATATGTAAAAGCGAGGTGAAACTAAGTTTTTCATTATTTGAATTTTTGGTACAGTACACATAACATGTAGCCGTACCCTTTAGGGAATCTCATTTATTTCAGGAACTGGACAACGTGTTTCATTCGAATTTTATTTCCGATGCAAGTGACCTACTAGCGACTACTTTCGAAGGGAAAGTGAAAGCGCTTGCATTCGGACTGTTTCAATTCAGTCTAGTCTATGCAGCGGGGCCAAACAGAGTCTGGTCGAAGTTAGTTTAGTCTAACCTAGTCAAGTTTAGCCCCGCTGAATATAAGAAAGTCTATTAAAATCTAATAAATTTTAACGTAGTCCAGTTTGACCGGATCTAAACACGTCCAACCTAGTAAGTTCAATTTGGTCTAGTTTGTCACGAGTCTAGTGCAATTTCTAGCCTAATGGCAAGTAAAGTGTTTAGTTTAATTTCTAATTTTGAGCCTAATTTAATCTATTCTTCGTACAGTACAAAAAAAAAGTAACGGAGCCTTCGTCCAGCTGTTGCATTGGCATCTCACTGTTAAAATCACTGAATTTATCATCATAAAATGACCAATTTCATCATTTCAGTAACACGTTGTCTAAGATTCTCCACAAAGGTAAAAATACTTGCCGACAGATATTGATACCATGAATTTAAAAATGAAGGATTTTGGTTTCACAAATTTGGTTACTCTAATAATTTTCTTTCTAATCAGAACTAGCTTATCCGATTGATGAACACAAATTTGACGAAACCTCGAAAATTTGTATCTAAACATGATAGTGCTTTGGTTACATTAGGTTAGGTTAGATGATCGCGTGTACCATATATGACCCACTCCGGAGGCAAAGTGTTAACAAAACCTAGCTTTACAGTTGCACACTTTAGTGAATAAAATAGCTAAGTGCATCGAGAGCTAGGAAGAACCCAGCTCTAATACTGCACTAAGGCTTAAACTACTACCAATTTCGAGAACTTGTAAGCTAACTTTGGCGTGCAGGTGGGAGGAGGTGGGCACGGTGACGGACCTCATTCTGTACCCTGTGAAGTCAGCAGGAGGCCTCAAAGTGCAGAGGGCGACCGCCACCAGCTATGGCTTGCAGACCGACTGCATTGTGGACAGGTCAGTTTTTAGAATCGCTCAACTATTGTTCCCTGCCCATGACTTGGACTGGCACTGTAGAGGACTGATCTGTTTTGAAGATAACTTGATCCTTTCACGCTGAGGCGAAGGGTTAGGCTTCGTTGCTAAATAAGCAAAGTTTGATTCGCATATCAACAATTAATAAAAACTAATGCAAGCTAATTTTCAGAAAGTGGGACCCACAATTTTAAAATTGATACCGTTCTATGCTTGTAGCATTTTTTCTAGGTTGTACGCGGACCTCAAAGGGTGAGCCCGTGGTCGTTTCTCGGTGCTAAAGTTTGCACGGGCCTATGACCCCTGATTACTGCACGTGCCCACTGCTGAATTTGTGAAAGGATCAATTTTCGCGTTCACAAGTTTCCGTTGTACGATGACGAGCATCGAAGGTTTTCTTTTAAAAATACAAGTAAACGCATGCTTGGTTGGATGACAGTTCTTCGTTCACGATGTGGTGACAAACCGTACAAATTAGTACCAAGTGGAAAATTTTCTCGCCAGTAAAAATTAGGTAAGAATCAAATTACCATGTTTGACTGCTTAACACGCATTACTATGCTTTAGGTTTCTTGCAGATGACAAGGGCGATATTTAACACAACTGTACTGAAGCTTTCCGTTTTTAACTTATGCGAACAAACTTCATGTTCAATCCTCAAGTGTTTTTGAACTTCTTGAACATAACCTTTATTTTTTTCATTTGTTATAAGAAACCTCGTTTTTAAAAATACATGCATTTGGAAACGTGCACTCTAGTGTCTAATGTTCAAGAACACAAGAAGCAGGAGATGCCTACCGCGTCGCCTCATCGAAAAGTACACGCTTATCACTGAGATTTAAAATTTATTTTCTGCGAAGGACAATTTTTGAGTAACGCTCATTAAGTGTATGTACATTGGATACGTGTCCAATCATCGTGAAATCCGTCCACAAATTGAACGTAGCGTCAGGAATTAAGGATGAAATGAAATCCTGTTGATATCGCTGAGGAACGGCATCAATCAACACGTCCTTCACGTATGGGGCCACGGGGCCCCAATGGAACATTTTATTGCTTTGTTGCGTAACGGCTTGCTTGCGTGGGAACACTCATATTTTACTTGCGATTAAAATAAATTTTTATATTTAAACAAATGAATTGACTGGAACCAGTAATCTGAGGAAAGACAGAGTAAACAAGAAGGAAGCGTGATTAACTTCAAAACACGAAAGTGTCACCAAGTTCAGACGTAGCCTAACCATGAGATATCCTGACGCGAGGAACGCGTTCATTAGGTCATAGAGGGTTTAGTTGGAGATAGCCCGTAGGAAAACACCGGCTGAGTATTTTACGGTGTAATAGTAAGAATTTCGTTTACTCAAGGAAAGTTTCGTTTACACGTTCTTTACTATCTAACATGTTTTGTTTCGTAAAGGTACATTAGAACAGCCTAAGGAAATAATCCAAGTATACCCTGCATAACATGTAGTAGTTACCGAAGAGTAAGTAATAAGTCAGAGAATTTATTTACTAACAAACGTTTCTTTAGTAAAATACAGAAGTCTTCGATACACTTCTTCGTTTTTCCGTACCCAGAAAACGCGTACTTCAGCGTCCTTATACTTCGAATTTCATTGCATGCGGTTGCGAAATTTGGGTTCCCAAATACAAAGACATTTTTCTAAAGTTTTTCTTGCAAATACATGTATTTCAACTACTTTCGAATCCTTTCCACTTTCAACCCACATAAATTAACATGGCTTCACATCCTGTTCCACCCAAAGAATTCTTGGAACACGCTTGTTTCAGCAGACTCTAGCATCTTTGATATGCTCCAGGTCGTTCGTTGTCGTCATGGCGTCCGGAAACAAGAATGTGAACGTGACGGGAGCCATGGCTCCACCCATCAGCACTGTGCAAGCTAAGGTGGAGGGAGAACGCGTCCAGCTGTCCTCCTTCAAAATCGACCGTACGGTTACTGTCGACTTGAAGCAAGCGCTCAAATCGAGGATTATCAAGTTCATGTAAGCATTGTTTGCTGTTCAAACTAACGTCAGGGATATCTCCATGGCGTAATGGTTAGCGGGGTGGCCTCATAGCCTGGATGTTCGAAGTTCAAATCACGGCTCAGGCAAGGTATTTCACGTAACCAGGGAATACTTCCCTTGGAAAAGGACGCTTAAACCACAAATTTCTCGCATCCCTCACCACGCCAGTAGTTAAAAGGCATTGAAAACCCAACGATAAAACGTGTTGGAGTTAATAAAGGTTCTTTATCATGATGAAATCGTTCTTAAAGAGTACAGTAGGATAAAAAGTATCTATTAACACAGCTGAGAAACGGCCATTGAAAATGAATAACTAGAGATGCGAATTTCATTTAGTCTTTTCTCATTGCTGTGCTGAATTTGAGAGTGCCTTTGGAAAGCAAATTTCAAGAAGACGAATAGGACTAACGTGAACAGGTAAGCGGCACTCTGAAGGCGTGGTCTATTACAGTACCCTTGAAGGAGGCTGATGCAACGGAAGATCCTCGCGTAGCTGATCTCCCGAAACGCTCTGTTAGAAACATTTTCCACTGAAAATCCATTGCAATCACGAAGAGGTTAGAAATGTTTTAATGGTATGTGGGGTAAATGGAGGGGTAAGTAGACCGTTTATTAAAGTATTGAACGCAGAGTGCATAAGTATATTATTTTGAGATATTTATCGGACTGGTATTTAGGGCGTTGTACCATTTTACACAAAACGTATTGTGGGAAGCATTTTAAGCAAAAAAATTATCTCAGAGCTCATCTTGATCTTTCCAAATTCTCGATCTGCACACGGCATGCCTAACTTGTGAGTCTGAACTGGAGTGGTCATGGAATCATCATTGGCTCCAGGATTGGTGCGCCCGTTCCCAGCCTCCGCTTTTCCAAACAAAACCATGAGTTTTGATCAATTCTCATTTACCTTGGTCCTTTTGATAATGTATGATTAAAAAATAATCTCGAAGCATGTCATCTCAGAAATCGTTTTTTCTACTCGAAATATATCTGAAAATTTTGTTTGTAGCTTTGTTTTATAAATTTTGCTCCATCATTCACTGGGACTCTGTTAGCTTTGCAAGATGGTAAGATAATTATAATTACAGTTAATAAATATTATTATACAATTCTTCAAAAAGTTCTGATACTCAAAAATGTTTATGCAGAAGAAAAAAGAAAATATCTAGGTAAAAACGCTTCTTTTATGAGCTACATGACTTGAGTTTTTTATTACTCAACAAATGCTTTTTAATTCATAGTTTTTATAATTACCTATTTTGTTAGAAGAAAACGGTATAAATTTTCTTTATTCGATGACAAAAAAATTGACAGTCCCGCTACAGTCCGCACAGTTGTCCCTCGCATCACCGAGCCTCGGTCCCTTCTGAGGCCATGGGGGTAGGCAATAGGGTTGGGTTAGGCTCGTCTAGCGCCACTCTCTCGTATGCTAAGAGGCCTGGCGCCCCGGGAGGGCACTGTTGAGTCACCTCAGCGTTAGTTAGGCCCTCGGGATTTCTGTCTTTGGTGCCCACTTTGTTATTTCGATTCTCACACCTTCTTCGCTATCTCTTCTTTGTTTTTTCTTCCTCTTCATTCCAAACTTGGCGTTCCTACGCGTAGGACACTCGGTGTGGGAACATAGATTCCTGTTTGCATAGATTCCTCGTTTTCTTTAGTCCGTACTAAGTGTCCATCTGTATCCTTTATCCATCTGTATCATTTCTGTAGTCCATCTTTCCGCTCTCCTGATCATATTTCCAGGTTATAAGGAGCTTTCAACCATGACTAAAATTAATTAACTAACTTCCTTACAAACGGATCTTTTTTCAACAGACCTAGGAACAAATAGGATATCTGAGTATGCTTAACATGATCTATCATTTATCGTGATTTTAAATAGAACTCTATTTTGGGTTGGTCAACACTTCAAGTTTTTGAAAACGTACGATGTCTACAGGTCGAGCATTGACAGATCACTTCTCACGCCCTTTAGTCCTAAGATGCGAGCGTTAGCGGTACTTCTTTATAGAATTACGTGTCGCGTTCTTGGGATCCCTCTAAGCGCAAGTTGCACCGTTTCTCAACAGCTTGAAATCGGCGGTCGAAGTGCCCGGGTTTGACTGCGGTGAGGAAGTGGCAGCGTGGCTCAAAGACGTGTTGTACCCTGACACCGAGCCCTCGAAGAGACCTGTCATACACATGGTCTTTGTCGGCAATCCTGAGAGCTACAAAACAATTGCAATGAAGCCCGACATCTTTCCTTTCCCTCAGTTCCAGGATACTGACTTGGTGGGTTCTCTCCGCTCGGAGAAGGCATTGAAATTGTCAGATGCAATTTGTCGATCTGAAACTGAATAAAAATTGAATCGAGGATGTAAAGATTTTGTGTAATTCGTGTTGAAATTCAAATTTTGAGACTAAGATGAATACGGGGCAATTTAGCAACGTATATTTCATAACAGAAAAAACTTGATTTAGCAGCGACGAAACTTCCTATTAGTATTAAACATAAACAGTTAAAAGTTTCACGTATGAATTCAATACGAACAGAACAAATTAGAAAGAATGACAAAAAGAGATAATCGGTAGTCTGGCGCTATTCATCGATGGTACTGTAGTAAATAGATGAAAATGACTGATAATAGTGAATCACAAAAAAACTGGCAGAGTAATACGTTCTTGAATTCGTAGAATTCTTTTCTAAATGAGTGTATTTATGTGCTGAAATATGTTTTAATTATTGAGATTTTGCAAAACTATGATGTCCACAAAGGAGAAAGAGGAGTTCTTCTCAGTTCATTGGAAGCTAAAATTCTTTGATAATTTGTTACTTACGCTGTACCTTAGATAGCACTCGGTACAAAGGTATGACTTGTTCGTCATATTTTTTAACTTCATTAGCGGACTTGCTATGTTGTCAAAGTAAGTTAAACTTTCGTATGAAATAACGTAGACTCATGTCAATTGCGTCATGGCTGCTCATTTATATACATCCACGTATCATACTGTAGCAAGACTCGGAAAGATTTATCATAATACACTTATAGCACGCATTTCTGTGTCGATTTTGTGACAAGCGTATACCGCACATAAGAGCATCAAAAATCCATCGAATATTCTTCCAATAAACACGTGCTCTTCTAACTTTATCCCAATAATTCTTGCGCGGCGACCAGTCAATATTTAGATCCAATATCTCATCAGTTGGTGGTGTGTAATTTTAACTCAATTACAGCGCGTGTACCACGACACGTGCGCCTTCCATTTGACGAGCTCCTCGAGTTTGGAGGACGTGAACTCCCGACTGGACACGCCTGTGACGATGGCACAGCTGAGGGGCAACATCGTCGTCACCGGCCAGCCTGCTTTCGACGAGGACCATTGGGCCTACGTCAAGATCGGGGAAAATGTCGTTATGCGCACACTGAAGCCACGAGAGACGTACGTTTCGAACATCGTGAAGCTTTTTTTGTGTGTGACAACGGAATGAGTTTGGTACTCTGTGGTAATCATAGACTCGTGGTGGTTAGAAAACGTGGAACAAAGAACAAATTGCGATGAGTTAATGCCATGAAAATAAAAATCCAACTAATAAAAAAGAATTGGCGGATGCAGAATAGTAGTTACTCAGGCTGTGTAGAAAATTCGATGGAGGAGTGCCGAATTTATTAAAATTTATACGATGTTTAGCGAATCAATACATTCATTGTTGATCGCTCAAAGTGTATCAATGTAATAATGCCCCTGTAATACTTATTAAAGTATCGATTTATGCGTAATGTTTTTGCTATCGTACTATATGTAATAAAAATTCTTCAATCATCGTATGAAAAATTAAGCTGTTTTCTGTAACAGAAGATGAGAGGGCGCCATTAGTATCGAAGTAGATATAAGTAGACGTACGCATTTACGAGTAAGTAAAAGTACTGCCGATAAGATGAAGTTATCATTGCTCTCAATAAAATTATATAACTTTCAGTTCTACCGATATTTTCTGTGATATTTTTTAGTGACATTGTTTATAAAATTTGTACTCTCTACAGGTGCGTGCGGATAAACATCAACCCTGAAAAAGGCGCTCGGCAGAATGAAGTCCTGGATAAAATGAGGACGTAAGTACATGTTGTTGTTATCAGTGAGTCACTTCTGGGACAAAATTCTGGGTCAGCTCCCTGTCTTGACACTTCTCTTGACACTCACCCAGTCGAAATCTTGACTTAATAGGTTGTGAACAATATGTGTCTTCAGAATCCCACTATGTTAGCAACTTTGTAAACTCTGTCGTTTGAATTTAAAAACGAATTGCTGTTTTCACATGCACTGATTTTCTATGTAAAGCAGTTATGACTTTACTTCTGCTGCTTAAACTCGGATTTTTATGAACAAGTGAACATATGATATACGTGCGTCACAGCTCAACTCGGATGAAATTGCTATTATTCTCATTGAATTTTTCTAACGTTTTTGTATGTGTTTTGATTATGTTGCATCGCTATTGATTACTCCTTCTTTGAAAATTTTCCTTACACTGAGTTATTTATATTATTTGGTTGATTTAGATTAAATCATAGCATTTCAGAATAGAATGTATGATCTTTGTCATAGCATTTAAGCTAGTTTTTCCCCAAGGGTTGAAGAGTTGCCATTGAGGATCAGGTGAACATCAATACAGACCATACCCAGTGATGATTCAGTAAATATTCCTACGTGTTTCAAGTTTAGTTCCAGGTGGAGATAAAAGATGACGTGAAACACACATTTGCTACGTTTTTCATGTGAGTGAAGTCCCAATTTCAAGGAATTTTGGCAAGGAAGCCGTAGTGATAATGTTAACCTTCACTGGACCAATTTCTTTGCACGCCTAACGAAAATAACTCTGAAGTAGCTCAAGGACCATTTTATTGTAGGGAAATCTGTCAAATGTGGTACACGGTGCAGTTGAGAACTAGGCTTTTTTAAGAGAATTCAGCACCACGAACAAAAATTGAATTTCTGATGAAGACTTTTCAGAAACTCAACAATTCTGAAACGAATATTTTTTCCACTGGCGCTAATGGAGAATATCTGTTCATCTTTGTGATCTGGAAACTATTCAGCTTTACGAGAAAAAAAGTGCAATAAGCCAATAATGTTACCACTTACTACGGTACACCAAGTAGTCACAGTGAATGGATGCCATGTGAAAATATATATAAAGGGGAAACATGAGCACTATTTGAGGAGGTAAGAGGGGTTTCTTCTTACGTAGACTTCATGCAACTTAAATTCTTAAGGCATTCCCGTTTTTCATCTGCCTATCTATATAATACTCTGAAGTCGTGCACACTCCTCATTAATAACTCAGGGCAGAAAATGCAAACCTCGTCTCTCAGTAATTAAACAAAGGTTTTTCCATCGTATCGCAGTTACAGTTCATTGGGACTAAAGTGAATGAACTATTTTCTTTGGCCTTGGACTTTTGTTAGGAAATAATAAATAATCCTTAGAGGCTCAAACGGGACTCTAAATTAGTGACCCAACGGGTCACGGATGGCGTAGTATAATCCAAAAATTGTCAATAAGAACTTTAAGGGTATGAATCGTTCCGAAATGGCAGTAGTCCCGACAAAACAATCGCGTTTAAGATTTATAATTTCTAAAAATGGACTAAACAACTAATAGTTTGTAATTAGTAATGTTAATCCGAGATAACAATCCAAGCCATGTTAGGTACGTCTTGTGTTACTGAAAAGCTGGTACATTTAATGATTTGATCGATACAGGTTCAAAGAAACGGAGAAACATCGATGCCGTATACTATTTACGGACAATGTGCATGTCTACACCTTACATTTCAGATATCGGGTTCCTGCGATGCCACCTCAGCTCGCTAAGCACTGGTCCCACAAGCCCTTCTTTGGACTCCACATGGGCTTGGGGGACACGCCTGGGGAAATTGCTGTCGGAGACAAAGTCTACGCTGTCAAGAAGAAGCCTCATTGGCTCTTGTGATCATGTAATGCCATGATTACAGAAAACCTGACTACCAGAAATTTATTGGAAAACTCGCTGGAGTACGAGCTCGTGTTTTACAGTCTTGAATTTTTTTTGGAAGATCTCTCGAGTATACTACACTAGAAATTTTAAGAATACCTTAGTAACAAAAATGTTGCATGCCCGCAACATCACGAAAGAACTTTTTAATTGATGAAGCCGAGCAACATAATTCAAAGGTTATATCAGCACAAAGAAAAAGACTTGGCTTGTAGACACCTTTGCTGACCGTTTTCATAGCGAATATTTAGACTACATTTTAACGATCCAATAAGCGATCAAAGCGTGATGCATTTAATATACTATATCTATTGCACACCTAGTGTAATGGTGTAATGGTTTCTAGATGTTGCATAGTTATATTTTATCTCGTTCAAAAGATTTTATAAACAATTGTCTATGTTAAATATAGTGAAATAGAGACTTTTGACGTTTTGAATATCCTCAAGAGTTCATGCAGGGCAAAAGAAAGAGAAAGAGTGGGGCTGATGCGAAGTATTTCTCAAATCCAAAGTCAAAATACGGGCAAAAGCATTGAATTACACCACGTTTACATCAAGCTAAAACTATTTAATAGCATGAATGTGCATGACAAATAACTCAACTATGATGTGCTACTCCAAAAGTATGTTTGGCACAGAAAAGATGAGAAATTCGATTTTTTGAATTATAAATAACACTTACAGCTGAAGGGGCTGGCTCGAAATGTAGGGGTGCGGGGTGTCATCTGGAGAAAATGGACGTTTCCCAGTTATGATCCCTTTTTTTGTTAGATTCCATACAGTCTAGCTAAATTTATATAATCTAATTTGTTACGTAGCTGTTGCTCTTCTGAGCAAGAATTATATTAACTTAATTTTATGCGTGTTTTTAGAGATGAAATGTTTCAAAATTTCAAATTGAAATCCCTGTAATACGAGTTTCATGAAGCTTACTATCTTACGTAATTTTTTTTAATTAGAGACATTTTAAAGCTTATTCTCAATACTATGTGAATGGGTTCAAAACCCAAAGAAGATAATGAGTTTTGTAAATTAAAACCTATGAAACCCAAACATTGTATTGAACTACGACAATTTTCACATGTTGAAGGAGAACGATGTTGTAGACGAGCTAATTTCGAGTCATTGAGCTTGCCGCACTGCGCTTTAAGATGCTTAAAAATTTTGTGACGGCGTAAATACAAGCATAGTTTCTCACCACTAATTGCTATAACAAAAATCAGAGAAAACCTTATCCTACTGAAAACTTCCGTTGCGTGAAACAATGGAAAAAATTTCAGCAAATTTAATCAAGGCATCCTGAAATTTGAAGCTTGGACAGAATCGTTTGAAATCGACAAGGACAGTTTCTCAGAACGGTTCAGGGAAAGCTGATCAGCAGCGAGTGGGGTGTCGGGTATAACCTCCACATTACATTGCTTGGAATTTTTATTGACTTTACGTCTCTAAATATTTAACTAGCGTAACTACTAGTTACCATGTTAACTATCGAATGTATGTTATGAAATGTAGTAAAGAGAAAGAACTTGGCAACGGGGGTTGAACCGCAGTACAATTAAATTAAATTATCATTTATATAAATAATTTCAATTTGAATTATGAACTATTTCTTTGATTTGTAATTTTTAAGAATGCTTCAAATTTAAAACTTGTTGATGAAATAAGCAATTTACAATCAGAAGTAAATGAAATATTAATCTCCAGATCCGTAGAGTTATTTGAAACTAAACCATTCGGGGTAGGTGTATTCATGAAAGCACTACAGACGATTGTTTTAGGATGTATTCTTTGACGCAATAGTGTCGGAAGATAAGGTTTTGCAGAGCTATTATCCACAACGTCCTAGTCAGTATTCCAGAGAGCGTCATACGCACTAAATAGTGAATCAGCTCGCGTACCTGACCCGCCCCGAACCTTTACAACGCCCGAGACAGCGCTCTAATCGTCGCACAGCGCATCTAAAGGGTGGTTAAATTGTAAGGGCCGATTTTGAATGTGAACCACACCTAAATGTCAAGTTTTTTTCTGCATTTAATGTGACATTTCTCTATTTCAGACTAATTCAATTTGAACCATGGTAAGATACACAATCGAGCAACGCGTTAAAGTTATTCAGGCTTATTATGAACCTTATTTGTGTTTAATTCAAAATCAATATCGGCCCTTCAAATTTAACCACCCTATAGAAGGACAAATTCTCTAAAGAATCCTCAAAGGAATGTGCTCATTCAGTACACACAACTCTGGGGAAAGAAAATAACAGTTCAGTGGAATTCAATTCCTACAGCACGGTTGAACTCCATCATCATTTCTCACATCAAGAGTCGTACAACAAGGACTCACGACTCGAAAATATTCTGCATTCCGTGAAATTTTCGCACAAAGAGAAAAAAAGGCACATCAAATGAATACATAAAGAACTTTCCTTAGATTAATACTAACGTTTCACCTTGCATTAAGCATTGCGTTTCGAGAGGCACTATTACCTAATCTTGAAACGCAGTGTTGTGAAGAAATATTCTTATTAGGAATTCCTGTCTGCTTTAGGAGTCATACGTTGTGTTGTGAAGAGCTCGTGCACGGTATTCGGTGTTGCAGACATAACGTCATGTTTCCTCAGCCAAACACTTCAGCGATGCGAAGTACGACTGATATGCTTAGAATTAGCGCCCCCAATGGGCTTAGTAATATACTATTCATATTCGTGAATAAAAATGATGCAGATAAATAATGTGATGCAAAGTAATCGCTACGCATCTACAGGATGAAATAATACTGATAATTGCAAAGCGAACTTATTCAAGTGTACATATATATATTCAAAACTGAGCTCGCTCGCAAGAAATATGTAGTTTCCTCAGTAAATTGTTTGCTCTTCATTAAACTTTCTATTTCACGGGACTGATCTAACTCCTTCTGAAACGCTGCATTTATTAAACGGAGAGCAACTCTGAAATATTTAATTCGACGTTAACACGTTTATAAAATAGAGAGGACCAGGAATACTGTATATTTAAGTCAAAACTTCAATGAGTTATTTACGCTAAAAAAGACTTAGGAATATATTTTAATGTTAAAATGTTTTAAATAAAGAATTTTTTCTCTGGATTAAACTTTATTTATGGGGAAATTTACGCATAGCATGGTCTGACTCAGTTAAACTGTAGCGACATCGGGTATAATTATTAGAGATTGAGATGCCTCAGCTCATTTGAAATGCAAGTTTGGCTGAATTATGGATTGTCTGAGGACGACTTCTCAGAGTGATAATATTTTGATCATACAAAAAATATCTCCCTTCAAAACAGAAAAAGAAAAACGAGCCACCCGGGTAAAGTACAAAGTAAGTTTGAACCAGTATTGACTTTTGATTAAGTTTTTGAAATTTATGACCATGTCGCAATTTTTGTTCGCAACGCTCTGAAATTTTGTGCTCCACTGCAGTATAGGTAATCCAAGTTCAAACTACAGGGAGTTTCAAAAAAGGGTTACCCCACTATGTATGATTGATCGTAAAGTATTTATGGAGATTTGTAGAATCAAGTATCGTATGAAACAGTTGTAAAACAAGGCAACAAAGATATTATTTGTTTTTGCTCATGAAAAATTTTGAAAACAAATTATACTCAATATACAATGAATGGTCCGACGGTGAGTACACCATTTCAACACACACTCTGTGTGTTTTAAGTTTATCTCCATACGTGAGAATTTAGCAATAAGCAGCCATGAAGACATATGACGCTCTCGCTCATGGAGATAAGCAGCGCTCTATCAGAGCCAGCTGAGTTTTACGGGATAAAGAAATGTGTGGCCTAATCTCACGATAACGCAAAACCTTTTACAAAGAGGTCTTTTACAAAGAGGTTGTCATGTTGTTGGAAGTTGTGACCTATTATAAGCTTTTTATATTAAGAATAATTTGTATTTATTTTCTCCGTGCTAGTGTGGCTTACACGCAAAGCGCTAGAAAAACACCATCAACAAAAGATATGCAAAACTTGGCAGTCATTAGTTAAAATGAATATGACCTTGGCAACTAATGCATGATTGGCAGCTGACCCGTACTTCGAATTACTCAAGTTTCATGTCTATGAGCCCGGACTGGCACCAATGACTAATCAATTTGACTAACACAAAAGACATTTATTCTCATGGTAACAGAAATGTCAAAGCTTCTGGTGAAATCATTGGCATTTTTATTACATGTATTGGTCTTGGGCTATCCGCAGGTCAGGAAAACACCGACTGTAGACTTAAATCTTTTTGATACAGAGTTGACTGTTTCATCGCGATATGCGTATTCAGTAATCATCTAGTATTGTTCCTGAAATACTCGATGAGAAGTGGGCAAGAAGCAGCAAGCATAAAGGAACAGTATTGCTCAAGATGAACCAACAGTTGAAAGTTTATCACTTTTTGAATAGATAACTTTTCCAGCAATGTATCCATGGTGTTTTATGTCCTTGTCAGTGTAGTTTTATTCGTAAACTTTCGTTTTGTCCCCTCAATTACGTAAGCCTGAAGTCCACGATGTAAAAAGCTAATGAACTCTATTCAAGCAAAAATTTGAAACATCGACGGGCGAAGCTGAATACCGGATTCTAAATTCTTTAACTAACGACGAAACACTAAGCCTCAGGAAGTGACAGTTTACGTGAGGACAAATTTCTCCTATTCACAAGTAATTCAAAAGTATGTGATAACCTCTATCTTTATCTCTCTCCGTATAAATTCCAAGAGCGATACACTGACAGGTTATCTATTTACGACCCGGCTAGACAATAGGTTTGGAGTCGCTGTTGCATTCTAATCACGACCAGTACCTCCTGCCTGCACGTACGGTTAGTGCACACGTTGCCGTGATCCATGGAGCCCGTACGAAGTAAGTAACCTTTTCGTTCATTCGAACCGTTGCCGTGCCTTCTACACACCACCAAATGGCCATTTAACTCCTAAATTTTGTAATGTTCTGGTACGTAAACACCAGATCGGTCAAGGAAGAGAGTTTTTAGAAGTGGGAGAACTATAGTAGTGGTTCCCAACGTTGGGTGTACGCCCCACAGAGGGCTATGAGATTTTTAGGGTATGTAATTGAGCGCAAATGATAAATTCTGGGTCCGATTTGTTTTTAGTTTTTGGGGTTTTCCGCTAAGAAAACAAAATTTTGTGTGAAAAATAAAATTTCAGATTTTATTTAGAGCAAAGCAGGGCATAAGGATTTTAGAGGGGAGGAGGTGGGGCGAGACCAAAAAAATATAGGGAACCACTGTCTTAGAGTGTTGTGTGAAGTAATTTTTTTTAACCTAGTGTGCAGTAGTAGAACTGGATTCCATAGCGTTTCTTCATGTTATTTGAGCTCATTTCATTCTTAATTCTCTACGTAAGAAATACCGAGAGTCTATTTACTACACGCAGCCCATCCAGTTTAAAAATATACAAAAATAGCTATTTTTGTAAGCGAGGTTCAGGGCTTATAACATTGGAACTAACAGTACAGTTTTTGACTATTTTAACCTATCGGATGCAACGTAAAATGTCCGAGTCGGTAACCAAAGCCCAAACGCGATATTCTTTTCAAATGCTATTACGTACTCGCACTAATTCGTCCAAGTGCTTTGATTGTCGGTGGATTTCGGGACAAAACATTTCAGGGAAACTCAAGAACCCCAGTTTGGGAAAATTAGAATCCCTAATTCAGGAAGCTACAAACCTTTAGTTCTGATAACTCTAGACCTCTATTCCTTGTTCCCTCGTTATCATACTTGGATAACTAGATCTCCAGTTTACTCAATTATGAATCCCTATCTGTTTCTCTTCTAGAATTTTCGTGCATTTTTGCTAAGCTGTATATTTCTCTTGTAATTTGGAACGTTTGTATCTAAAATTTTGGTTACTCCCGAAGCCAAGTTTAAAAAAAATGTATTCTTAGTTTGCGCAATTCTGCAGTCGTAAGCTCGAAATCTTCATTTCCTATCGTGGAAACTCTGAACCTTAATTTTCACGACACTACGGCTGGTCTTTTTTTCTTTAACTTTTCATTTCTCTTGCAGGAAACTCAAAATCTTTACTTCCTGAAACTCTGGTGCCGAAATTGTAGAAACTTTGGTGCCAATATATGTCAACTCTAAACTTGATGCTGCGGTCAGTATGTGACTTATAACTTCAGTACTGATTAGTCGAGAGATCAGGACTACATTCTTGAGCCCACCATCATTAAAATTTCGCAAAAATTACATTGGGGGGTTTTCGTCCGGGTACGAAATCTATAATTATATAAGTAAATACTTTTATCCGTGCGAGTCAAAGAAACCCCAAAATGAAGTGCACGATCGGAACAGCAAGATCGTAGCTCGTCTCGATTTCTCTGGAAGTTGAGGAATTGTGAAGAAACGGAAAACAAATTACGTAATAAAGAGAGAATTGCATTACATTTCTGAGTTGTGACATCGATTATTTCAAGAGCATTGTCCCTTCTTTTTTGTGTTCAGTGTGTTCAGTCTTCTGACATCACTCTCTACGATTCGATAGCGTGGAGCCAACATCACCCTAAAACCATCCATCATTTGAGTTGAATTTACCAGCACAATATTACGGTGCAATGAAATGCGTTCACGTCCTGTGCAGATATTTATGAATGTATTTTAGGAAACGTCTCGTCAAAAAATTAGGAGTCCTTAGTTTAGCACGGATGTACTGGATACCAATCATGTTAACGTACAGTTCACAGCACGCAGGTTTAGCCCTAAAAGTTAGGTCATATTTCGCCAAATTCCTGGGAGTATCAGCCAGCTCGAGACTGGTAACTGAACAGTATGTGGACGACGAATGATAAGTTCCTGATCCCTTGATGGGTGATAGGGGATCAGGGATACCCTGATAGGTGACAGGTAACCCCGCTAGGTAACCCCGCTAGGTAACCCCGCTAGGTAACCCCG
>VOMN01104225.1:0-13711 GCA_014899125.1 Orchestia grillus | reverse complement strand
GCAAAGTTGGGTTATACTTTTTGTTATGTCCAAAAACCTTTTCTATCGTTTCCATATTCGCTTTGCAAATAAACGTCTAAACGTCTAAACGTCTCTTATTCGTATCTTCTTTTGTTAATGTATACGCCTGGTCGTTAGACTCTGTAAACACCACGTGGGAAAAGAAGGGTATGAGTGATATGGTTAATGACTACGGGTCTCACTTTTTTACCGTGGATTTATATTTTTAGCTATTTTCCATGCCTCTGGTTTAAATCTTCTGGAGCCAGAAACGAAACGTAAGGTAGTAAATTTCATAATTTCAACGACGCAGGCTGTTGCAGCCGTAGCGGCAGGGCTTCTATTGAACACCTGGTGAGGGAATGTACGGCGGGCACTCAGCGAAAAATACTCATGGGAACTCTCTTGCTTTTCGATGTGAGATTCAGACTACCAGATTTTCTTCATGTCTATATGCTTCGAACGTTTACTGACGGCTGCTACGAAATTTTGCCATTTATTTGCGAGTGTGGTAAATGATTTCTTGGAGAGTGGAAACGCACATTCTCAATTGAAGGTCATTTCAAATAAAGTAGAACCATGGTTTAAGTATTTTCGTACAATCCCCAAGGTGAAATTCCAAAATATTTTCAAAAGTGTAGGTTCCAGCCCTTTATTGTTGCATTTTTCAAGCGCTTGCCTGAATTTAAAAGGAACGACCGGAATGGCTCCTCTTTACTTACTGGGAAGCCCGGCTGAAGGTGAGCAATCAAACGTCTACAGAGACGTCTAAGCTGCTCGAAGTTCCCGAACTTTGGTCGGTTCTCAAAAGATGACCTCCCTAATTGGTCTGGCAGACTCGCAGTGCAACAGTCTTGCAAGCTCCTCGCCAGCATATGGAACGGGTAGCAGTGCAGCCGGGCTGTTACTTCTGAAGAAACCGTCTATTTTTGAACTGCCCCTATGATCAATCGCATTGCGTGCTAGGAAGCGCCGAGTGAAAAAGTTTCGGAACAGTTCAGAAGATGACGAAGAGAAATTTAGCCAATACATGCAGGATGAATTGAGAGCTACGTATACAGGTGGTCCTTGGCGTACGATGTACTGATTTGAAGTTCCGTTCAATTGGTGATCGAAATTTTAGCTCCAAGTATTCGAAATGTGTGGTCCTGACGCCAACAGAACATAATGCACTTACGTCAGCCTAAACATTTTCAACACAAATCAAATCGTGCTAAAAATACGTACGTCATTTATCAACGGTCACCCTGTATACTCTCAAGTTTATATCCTCTCATAATAAGGTGTGGCCCAGTCCATACGGGCACCATTATCTGTTCCAATGTAATCTCTAGCAGAACAAATAAATTAAAACGAGTTAGGTTTAATATGAAGATGGCAAGCTCTCCAAAGTGATCTGACCCAACCAGTAAACTAAAATTTTCAGTGTGAAAACGGTACACCGGTGTTTAAATTAGTCAGTGGCAATCTAGTTAATCAAGTTTCTTTCTTTGTTTGAGTTTCAAGGTTCGAATATATTAATTTCATTCTCTGTTTACAGCTTGGGTATGATTCATATCGTTATAAAAAAACATTGTGCAACGATTTCATGAACAAGTTCTCTCGGATTTGCTTGCTATTAGTGATACAGCTATATATACGAATACGCATCGACTCTAAATCATTGTATGCATTTTAATAGAAGAACAAATTGTAAAATTTTATCTAATGACCGATTTTTTTGAGCTAGGTTTTTAATACGGAATCTTATCTATGACACCATGTACATAAAACGTCATTCGACAGTTGTGAGGAATGTGAAATTTTTCGAATGAAACTCGGTCCGCTGTTTTTACGTGTTGTGGGAATTATACTCGAAAGTTTATTCTTTGTTTCTGTTCCAAATACTAGAGCGAACAGTTGTGCCAAATGCAACTGAATTGATCAGTGATGTTCCATCGCTAAAAAGAACGTTGAAGTTTCAGAAATGGTTGCAAGAAGCAGAAGGTGCGTGCTGTCGCCAATTGAAAAAAAGAAGAGAAAATTACTGGAAATCAAAGTGAATCATGCAAGCAAGGAACTTATAAAATTGAATTTGAATACCGAAATATATCTTCCTTTTGCAACTATAGTTGTGCGAGATACAACGTGAGTGAATGAATTCTACGCAAAGAATTGCTAATCATTCTGGATTACAAATTACTTCCAATTCATTTGAGTTGAGGACATTTCAAAATTCTTCGTTCAAATGAAAGCCATTCTTTTCAACCAAAGGTCGCAAAGGTAAGAATCTCATTTGCCGTTACTTTTTATTATAAGTGTGCCCACAAAACGAATCTTAAAGGAATTTAATAAATGCCTCCTCGTTGCAGCTCAACAGTCCCATGAGATTGTGAAGCGCTTGACGTCTCTCAGGAGCTGCGGGGACTCTTTTGAAAAACTTTTCATACAGAGGTGCGTCATGTTAAAGATTGTTGAATGCTAGCAACTTGGATGGGAACCTAAATAACTAAGTGTTTTGGACTTGACTAAATACTTGAATTTTCAACGAACGTATTTGATTCAATCTGCATTTATAATTATCTGGCTTTATAAGCGTTGCAATGAAACATAACTACCAATTTTAAATAATTAATAATAAACCTTCTATTCTTCAAGGTGCCAGAATAACATACCGCTTTATAAATTGCTATTCATGAGCCTACTCGGAAATCGAACACATGCTGCATTTTGAGCTATAAAATTGCTGCAGTATACCATAGATTCTCAGATAGAACTTTACATCAAGCCAACCATATCTAGCAGAGACGAAATCGTTATGATAGTTGTAATTATATCCCTATTATAACGATGCAACGATGGAAATGAGCATCCAATTTTTTGATGCGATTTGGTTCTGCTGTCTCCAGAGGAGCCGCTTCTTCACGAGTAAGCTGTTGTAGAACCGATCGATGTTATAGAAAACAAGCAACACATTTTTTAACAAATAATGATATAGATCGGTATTTATATCACAAGTCAGAAGAGGTAAAACGATTTAAAAATAATACATATATAAGGAATACAGTCATTGATTTCACAGAAGTTAAGTATTCCTTATTACTTTATGGAAGTCGTCCAGAAACTTAAACGGTCTTAACTCTTAGTGCCCCTCGCTCTTCATAGGTATTGAATTATAAACGTATTAATCCAAAGTCAGTCTTTACAGATTGGATTAACTATCTCCCCTTGAAGTAACTTCAGCGTTGGACAGTCAATAAGAAAGGTCAATGCAGGAAACAGATTTATTTTTTCGAATGGTATACGAGTTTGCCAAGTCTTCCGTTACATAAATTGATATATTATGTAAAGCTTTAATAATAGTTTATGTATAAAAATGCTAATGAGTAAAACATATACAAATTTGCGATATATGTGTATTAAATATATTAGTTATAAAATTCATACATCTTGCCTGAAAGACCCATCGTGGAGCTCAGATAAAATTGAGGTTTGCCTGCATTTATGTGAATGATACATGATTAAAATAACCGCGACGTCCAAACCGCCGTACCGCATGGGGCGGTCTACAACATGGGGAACAAAAACCAATGATGTCGTTTCAAATCGATGTCGTTTCAAATCAAGCACAAAATTTTTGAAGAACGTGTTAAATTAAACTGAAAAATATGTTTTGCTACTCCAATAGCCGCTACTCCAATAATGTTCTCTCCATACCTGGAGGAATTTTTACATACACTATGCTAATGATTTTGGATTTCGGTTCTACATCCTGCGTAGCAATTCCAGTTTCCAAGTTCCATTGGCTTCACCAAAGTCAAGAAATCAATCGTCTAGAAAGACCAATAACAATAAAAGGATCAACTGTGCAGCGTTTATAGAGCAGGCCCAATAGCCGACGAGCTGAAATTCTGGAATTCCAGGCTTTAAGATCGCTACTTGCATTTGAGCGGGAACTGAAGCCACTGAAGGCTGAAAAGTTTCATTTCTCTGAGTTTATAAACCGTCATCGAAAGATTTTGTTTTCGAGAAGTCGTCGGTTACAGTTGATTCGCTGTCTGTGTTCAGCGAACAATTTTGGGTCTGCAAAATCCCAACATTAATGTGTGATTGTACCTTCGTTCCTTCCTTATTTCTTTTCATCTTGTTTCACATCTTTCTATAATCCGTTTAGAAATTTTTTTGAACCATGTAAATAAATAAATTGACGTTCATATTCGTATCTAGGGTACTGCTGTGTACTGTATTAGACAATATGTTTCGTATAAAATAAAATATTTCAAAACAGAATTTTTAGTTGTTTACTACACAATAAATTAAAATGGGTTGCAACCGTATGAAATGGACAGAGAAACACAAAAGGGATAAGACAGCGACGTGTGTAGATCACAACGATCATTAGATGAAGGAAGAAAGACTACACATTCTAAATCTAAGCCGATACTAGGTTAAAATAAATTCCACAAGCCCTGGAATTTCGGCGGGTTTTGCCTCAATTTTATTTTTCATCAAATGACTTCCGACGTAAAATGAAAATTAGCTAAAACGAAGAGCAAAGGTCAACGTCTTTTTTAACTTTGGCACAAAAAATTTCCAGCACATCGAACAACAGGGCTTCCTGTAGTATTTGCAATGCATTTTGATATCTTTGTCCAAGTTCATCTTTTGGAAATGTTTAAGTACAAGAAATTACACTGCTACATTGAGTTACCAAGCACTGCCATATTGCTACGGCTCCAGCTGGTGTATGTTGCATATCATCAGTGTAAAATGCGCTCGCCTTCGCTATGTATACTTGAGTCTCTGCTATGGTTTCACAGGTGTGATTTTTATATGTGTTTGTGAGCCGATTCCTAACCAGCCAAAAATTGTGGCGATTCACTTTACTCCGCAGAACAGAAGTAGATTTATTTAAAAAAATATATTTTTTAAGCTATCCAATTGTATCCATGTAAAAATCAATTTTTCTGAACAACATGCACGTTAACTTTTTACGCGGTCTTTCTAAGCGTGTTAGTACCACCAACACCAAAATTTGACGTAAATAATCACCTATGTTCCTAGAAATAGAAATAAGTTCGGCGTGTTGACGTTGACAGCGACGTACTGTGTCCATAACGAAAATCATCAACGTAACTCAATTTACGGGGAGCTTCCTTATGAGTTCAACCGTCCAGGCATCATTACTTGAGGGGAAGCACGTCGTAACTTGAGAAAACGACACAGTAAGGAAACTGCACACTCTGGAGGAGATGAAAGTCGTCGCTGACAAAATTACGCGGTGGGCAATTCGCGTCTAAATGTTGTTTTCATGGGGAATGCTTCACACACCAAGACGACAGAGAACGGCAGGTGTTTCTAAAAGTGCACTTCGTTATTTTTTGTCTATTGTGTTATTCCTACACTTTTTACGCGGTATGATGTCAAAATTTTAT
Organism: Orchestia grillus; assembly: GCA_014899125.1. NCBI lineage: Eukaryota > Metazoa > Arthropoda > Malacostraca > Amphipoda > Talitridae > Orchestia > Orchestia grillus. The sequence continues at coordinate 8,297 of VOMN01104225.1, read as the reverse complement.
ACTTAGCGATGATCTGCATAAATAAGTCAGTAGCACTTGCATTTGATTGCCTATTTTAGCTCTTTTAGAATTAGGGGCGCCCAAGATCCATTATGTTAGATAGATTATTTGAAATATCTACTAAATTTGTTATAATATGCACTTAAGATTTCGTTCTCTTATTAAGCAGAGTGCATTTTCACAGGAATAAACAACGAAAATTATTGACACATCACATGCGAGATAGGCTACGTCAACAGAAAGAAATACTCCCTCTGGTGCATACAAGTTTTGTCAATACTAGGAATTATCTGCTGCATTCAACTTATGTCATATTCCTCCTTTCGAGTTGTGAGGTGTTACCAACTTGAAACATCCATTGGCACGGATGAACTCCCCGAACGAAAAATTAGCCACCTGTTACTGATATGGTGTAGGAACACCACGAATACGAATCAAGAGGTTAAGAGGTTAAGTCTGTACGACTGGTCAATTTTAAATCACTCCTGCATCAACTGATCTACTAGCGCGGCTACAGTACGGGGACGATCTTGCTAGCTTGTCGTTCTAGGCGGTTCCACAAATTCTCTATTGGACTCATGTCAGGGAACTTAGTTGGCCAATTTCAGGGCCTGATATATCCTGAATGACTACCATGCCACTTAATGGCAGTTCTAGCCCAATGAACTCGGCAGTTTTCATCCTAAGAGATAGGCAAAACAACGTTTCTTTCTTCACTCAAGTGTTGAGCAAATGGCAAAAAATTAGTTACCTATCAGTTCAATGAAGTCATTCTGGTTCAGTTTGACGCATACTTCGAATAAAGGACCCACTTCTGGACAGTTGGAATAGCCCCAGGGCTTGACAGACCCTTCTCCTCCTCCATGACACACCCAGGAAAAAATCGTGACGAATATTTTGTCCGGGTAGCTTGTATCAGACGAATTTTTTTAGGCTCAAATCCAAATCCCGATTACGATATTTCTTCCAACTAAGAAACTTGATGCAACGTATATGATAGAAACAAATTTGAAATGAAGATCTATGTATGTATGTATCTCAGTAGTTCTTGTAAAACTGCTGTCCATCCTGAGTTAGTCAATTCGGGCTTTTCAAGCCCATGCTGCTGTTAAATGACATTTTCATCGTCATTTTTCATATTTAGTTTCCGCGGCTAGTTTAAAAAACCTGTGTCTTTTGAAAAAAATCGTCCTGTTTTATTTCGCGATGAAATTCAACGAAACCAATGAATTCTGTAGCCTCATGACGTACAAGACTAAGTTTTATCATACACTTGGAATGAGTTTTCATAAAATTTTAAACGCTAAAATCCGGACAGTATTTCTGAAAAAGGACCCAGTGATTTTGACGTGAGGGAGTGTAATATATGTAGAAGAAAAATTTAATTGAGAGCTGGATTATAGTATGAAAAGAAAAGCCAGATTGAAGGAAGAATATATTGATTTTTAGGTTTTGAAAAATTGCCTAATAGTGGTTCAATATATTTCCAAATATCATAGGGAGCTGTTATTTCAATTTTGATTATATTGTATGAATGAAAAGAAATGACAGGGAAAAACAAATAAACACTTAGTTCGAATGCTTCAAGCTTTGTTTGGCACATTCTCAAGGAAATCTGTAACACAAAATTAAAAAACGGGGATATACAATTACGCTTGAAATACGGAGGAAAATTACATAAATAATACAAAATGTACACAAAAACAGACAATGTACAAAATGTATCCTATGCGTTCGTACAGCACTTCAAATACAATGAATGTAGCAATTATGTTTGAAACTTACGAGCAGTTTAAAAATACTGGTGAGTTCGAAAATTACAATTGAGATAGAGCACTGGAATGGTGCGGGACGGAGTTAGCTAAAAATTAACGATTTGTAATGTGTATGCATTCTGCAAGTTATTCACTGTAGGTTTCCAGGTAGATGAAGATCAACTGAACAAGAATACAATTTTCATATAAACTATTCTCAACAATTTGGTCCCATGAAGAATTACAACGTCGTACTAAATCTTAAAAAAAAACAATACAACTTAATATTAAAGTTAGAACTTAATAATAAAGACAGCAGGGGAACTTAATAGCCGACTTGTTAGATAACTCTGTCCAGCATATACTGTGCGACCTTTATCAAAAGTGCTCGGTGGGTTGAACCTACAAAGAGCGATGTGCAATGCGCAGAATTAGAATCAATAACTTAAGATCGACCTGCATTGAAGCAACGTTTGAGCGTGAGTTTCACTGTTAAAAAGTAAACATGTCATTGGTGTAACAACTCTTGAATGATTAATGATTGAGTCGAAAGTTATACAGACTTTTTGTAGCAAGGCCTTATCGTTATAACACAGAAAACTGTACGGAAATGCAGAGCCGAGTTCCAAACCCTATTCTGTTTGCAAAAGATCAGTCTAAATAAAAACGAATGTTCTTAAAATACAGTGAGCTCCAACAATGATCTAGTATGTGATCCGTTTTAGCCTATGACTGGGAAAGTTAGAATGGAAAATATTTTTTTATAAATGTTACATAGACGACCCCTCCGTTCTTTTGGAAAGTGAAACTCATATGTAAACGTCAATCCAGTACTAGAGTGACCAATATCCTAATAATAAATTTTAATTTGAATTAAAGCAAAGGCACCATTTAAATTTTTTAGAGGTCGGTGTATCTCTGCCCAATTTTACATCTTTGCTTATTGGTAGTTGAATTAAGTATCGTTCAATTTTCTGAAGTTTAGTTTCTGCTGTTTTTGCTTATTACAGTTCAAATTGAATAGATTACCAAAGTTTATAACCCGAGCTTACTGTGTATACTCAACTTTTAAGGCTCTTCCTTATGAATTTTTGTTCCTGATGTCTGATATAAACAGTAGAAACAGGTTTTCTACCAGTATCGTATTTCGGTAATCTATAAGCTTAGATAAAATATTTATGTTCCATCTTCTATTTCTAAATAGAATTAATTTTATTTCGGCAGGATTTGGTTTGATTTCGGTTCCCAGTCTGGATATAGAGACAGGGACTATCAAATTTCATTTCAAAAATATGTCCTGAAATTTCTATTCGTACTTTATAGTTAATGAACGCACTTAAGGCTCATTTTTCCATTTCAAGACGTACTTCCAATAGGCAGACGAAAATTCGGTAATTAATGCGTTTCCGAACAAGTCCAGTATTAAATTTTTGCTTTCTTTAGTACAGGGTGACTTTGTAATTCTTTATGCTACCAAATTGCTGCTAATAGTTGACTTTAAATACTAAATTCTTGCTCAGTAGATTTCAGTCAACTTATTTTAGAGTCATTGCGTTTCGATTAGTTGAAACTTACGCTGTATAACATGTGGAGTAGATACGCGTTAAAGACCTTCAAGCGTCCATATTAAGAATGCTTAGGATTCATTATGAAGACCCATTGCTTGTTGTTAAATACCAAAAGTTAAATACCATTTGTAAAAGAATATGTCACATAGAATGTATGTATAAAAATAAAATTTGGCCAAAGTTTCAAAAACTAAATTATTCATGCAGTTGGGAAAATCGTCTTCAATCCAGAGATGCACACTGAATACAATACAAAATAGACAATTCCTGCAAAAAAATATCCTAAACTTTCGGGGAACAAAACGTAGGTACGACAAGTGTCATACCTTGTCATTTACACGTGAACGCCGCGATGGAAAAGACAAAAAGCTGAGCGCCGATTTGAGACAGAAGAATATTGACCTTCAGAAACCAGAAAATAGCCATGGTAATATTTTAAAAGGTCATACAATCATTACAATCAGATATACAGTACAATCTCTTATAAAATAGTTTAGTCGGTTTAACACAGCCGAGGCTTTACCTGGATATAAAGGAAGTGGAAACCAGGATCGAGAGATGTACAAAAACTATGTTGTGAAGTCAATGTGAACTGAAGAGTTGAGGAGAATAAGGTTACCGAGCTATTGGTTACGCAGGTTATCCGTGTACATAATGAAGTGTACAGAACTTGGAGAATTTGGATTGTGTGGTCATCAGCCACGATGAACGCTTGTTCAGAACTATTGCTTTATTTTTCTTCGATTTAACTAAGCAAATCTCACTTCGATAAATAGATTGCTTCTGGAAACGAGTACTACGGAGTGATGAACTGAAAATCGAGCTTTTCGGACCTAATGATGTCTAGAAAATTATGTGCGAGACGGTGAGGCTTTCTTATCAGTGAGCACAATGCCACCCGTTAACTATGTTGGTAGATCTACGACGTTCCGCGTTTTTAATCAAGATGCAGTGGAAAATTACTTCCGATTAGAAGAATAATGAAGTTGAACGTTATGTAATGATTTTGAATGAAAACCTAATTATTGGTACATTATCTTGATCTAGGCCGACGATTAACTTTCCAGGAGGCAATGCTTACATCTATAGGTCTAAACATGTGACTGTTAGGCTTCAAGAAAGAGAAATAACAGTTTCACCATGGTTTTCGATACGTCCTGACATTATTTCAATCAAAAATTTATGGTACAAACTGAATTTAAATTTTTTTTAGGTTCTGAACGTGATCTAGGGCTTAGTATCTAGAACCATTGAAGAATGGAAAAATTTCCCAATGGAAAGTTGCTAAAGCCTCATCAAAGCTATAGGAGAAAACTGCTAAGACTTATAGAAAGGAAACATCATGCTGTTGACTATCAATGTTGTAGTAATGTTCAGACTTTCATAGTGTAGGATTAATTTGGTCTCCAAGTATTATTTTGCAAAATTTGGTTCCTATAGTTAATGCACGCAATTAATTCTTCTCACGTATTCCTTTCACCTGCTTATAAACATGCAAATGCTTACAACTGTACAAATACTAGGTTTGGAGAAATTAGTGAAAATATTTATTGTTGAAGGGTGTACGGAAAATATCATTCTTAAATGTAAAAACCAAGTACCACAGCAGTTTGTTTTCAAGACCGGCTCCATACGATTCTAAGAAAGCCAACTCAGATTATGTCTATTACATAATATAAAAAGTATGATCCCTGTGCATTCATTTTAGCTAGGCAGAATATTTGTAGGACCTCTGAACCCAACAAACGTCGTGGCTAAAAGTAGCAACTGTCTACTACGTTCTAACATTATTTATAAATTATCTTTTAGCGATGATGCAAAACTTTACACAAAAAACTCTGGAACTTCGCACAGTGTCCATATATATATATATAAACATTGTTCCATGCGCAGTGCTAAATGTTCGACGCAATAAGCGCTACAGTAAATAGACGCGACGGGCGATAAGCAGTCTTAATGGTATCTACAAGTCGTCTTAAGAATTATATTACCTTCCAGCGACGTAAATTATCCCCATACGGATGCTCCAGAGGTTCCCCATCGAATTTAAATGCAAAGAACAAGGCAGCTAATCCAAAAAAATTTAATTGTTCAGTTAAGACATTGTTGAGGTACTAGGATATTATACTAGTGAATGAGCATTATCATGTATGAAAAAACTTTATTGAAATTCATGAGAAGAAGTTCTGCTTCAGGAAGACAACGAGAGCGTTTGCAGTCATTTCTACACCGTTGTCCACTCTGAAAGGGCCAACTATTTTGAAATCTACAGTACAACCCAAAACATCTCACTACGACGCCTAGCCAGGTGAAGGTGTCCGTGCTCTAAAAAGAGCCAACCTTTCCACCAGCCACCGCGTTCGTCAAAAAAGCTCTGTACAATGAGCAAAACATGTACAACGGCTGCTTCATGTACTCATCTGATTTGACCATTTCGGCGACCCTCCAGAGAATGCAGCATTTTTGGCACATGAGGAGCATCAGCACTCAAGATCCAGTCAGGAAATACTCTCAGATGAGAACTGAAAATCAGAGAACCAAATCGAACGATGGAGTCAAGACAAACCAGTGAATGTTAATGAACTTTACAATTTTGGCCCGCTTTGAACAGATTTTTTAAAAACTAAAGCCCGTGCCCCCTTTAAAATTATCTCGGACTAATTTATTCCGTACGTTTCCACTTTAAATGAGACCTGTTTAATGATATTGTCGTCGATGTAATTCAATTTTCTTAAAATTTGAATCGAGTGCTTCGTGCAAAACGCTCGTTCTGAGCTGAAGAGAATAAACGCAATTTTTTTGAATTGCTTGATATAATTAATCTAAAAGTAAAAATTGGTACGTTATATAATATTTTCAGTTATAGTAACATGAGTTAAACTCCTCAGCCGATGCACTTAACATGTGCATCTCTCTGATCTCTCTCTGCATTCGCAGCATTTCCGATTACCTCTCGGTCGTTAGCCTATCGCACTGAATTTATTCCCTATTCTTTGAAGGAGGACTTCAAACTCGGAATCGGTGTTGTGAATGTTTGATTCTTTTTTACACGGTCCATTCTACACGGCATGGTGTGCGTGTGTTTTTTCTCGTACTTTGCTGCAGTGTTTTTTTTATATTAATGCTGAGAGAATATTGTTCCACAAACTGTACCTAGTATACATGCGTCACACGTGATCAAGTTATTCCTAACAGCGTCATATCATCTTCCTAGACGTAGTTATTTCACTGAATAGTATTTCTTTTCTTTCAGCAATCAGTTATTTTTGTAACAAGAAACGATGTCCAACTTCTATTGTATGTAGTACTATACAACAAATGGGGTTCATTTTCCAAACACTTTGTTGCTCCACTGATTTACTCAGCAGCACACTGCAAGGGATTGATAATACGTACATGGAACCCTTACGACAGTACAATTCTGTGAGCGTTGGAGCTGGGCTTGAATTATCAACATTACGGGTACATTCATATCAGGTAGAACGGGCTATGAATTCAGTTCAGATTTCCGTTAACAATGTCCGAATATTGAAAACACTGCAAAGCGTTGAAGCTTCTGAAGAAGGTTACAATTTAACTTAAAAATTTCCGAGCACGAAAGCTACGTAACTATAGTACGTATAGGAATATAGGGAAATTCTTTCCACCTACTCAAATCTCGTGGATTTTAGAAAGGGGCTTGCTTTGAGCAGTTGTTCTTGTAGCTACGTTGCAACGCGTGAGAGGTAGAGTAGTTGAGGTTTTGCTGAGTGGGATACATCGTGTTATGAAGAGGTGGTCGCTTCCTACGCTATTGATAGTGAACATTGATGATACTGTTGCTCTCCAACTAGGTTCGTTGCCACATTCAAGCTTTGCTGGATGCTCGTGGAAAACGTTTTTATTACTTCGGCTGCTTCCATGTTTCGAGCAATTCCTAATGCGTATGTCGGAATTTTTTCCCTTCGTCTTAATTATATGTTGGTAAATAAGCTCTAAGATTTTCAGGAACTCTTAATTGTGTGAATTTTTTAGAAGTAAATTGGCAAAAAAATATCGTTCCGCGTGATTTACAAGTACTTGATCTCCTCCTTGGCTGATTTTTTGCCTAATAAGTGGTGTATTTAGGTGATTTTGTATTTTTGTAAATGGTAGGCTTATATACCGACCATTTTGTAAATAAACGGCTTATATACCGAGAGAGGTCGAAAAAGAACTGGTAAACTCATTTCAAGCTTATTTGTTCAAAATCGAGAATTGATCCACTTTCCTTACCCAAAGTTGTGAACGATAAAAGATGTCAGACGAGTTTACTCGTCCTTTGTAGAGAAGGGGCTCAGTTTTTGAACACGAAATTGCTTCAAAGATGTAAAGGCTAAGTGGAGAAAAGGATAACCACTCGCTTCTTGAACGTTACATTACCTTTTAAATTTTTTCTTTGGTATACAGTTTTGACTAAGCTGTAAACTCTCACCTTTGTAACCACCTTCGTTATCATCCTCAGCCAGAATACCTTCTGTAAACTGTGTTCCTATTGAATTTCATTTACCTTCAAATCCTCTTTAGCACACTGAATACGACAATAAACTTGGTCGAGTAGTTGCTATTGTATTTGTGTACTGATTGACACATTTCAATTTGATGTATTAATTTATTTTGGTTGTTGTCGTTCTATCGTTTACCTTACGTGAAATCGCAGTCTAAGGTTCGGCCACGTATCCATGCTCCTGGTCAACTATCAACATGGCACTCACCTCCTCAGTCCCTTAGTAGGCCCTTCCTTACTGCTGGTACACCTGCATCACTATGTGACACCATCCACGCCTACTGTCTGTGCTTCTTTGTTTGGCAGTGCTACATATTTCTGAGTCGTTATTGGTGTAATTTTTCATCTAATTGTGCCAATTCTTTAAGGGGACCGTCAGTGAGATTTTAGTGGGATTTGTCCAGAAAGTGGGATTTTAGGTTCTATAGTGAAATTGGTTCCTTGGGTGGG
>VOMN01104222.1:0-15464 GCA_014899125.1 Orchestia grillus | reverse complement strand
TTTCATAGCTTTTAGCCACTTTGTTATAGTCAGGACTATACTGCTGAGGACCTGGCTTTTTCTCTAATCTTTAATAAGAACTTCTTCCAGTGAAAGTGAATCCTCTGCTTTTCTTCAAATCAGAAATGCTATCTCCTAAGTTATAGTTTCCAGGACCTACTTTATCAATACTACTTCCTTCTGATAGGACTCTTTTAGAGCGAGAAAACCTTACTAAAATGCTAAATGTACGTTATTGAAGGTCTTTTAGATTTGAACTTTTCTGTTTCAACGAATTTGTAATTCCCAGGACCAGGGACAGGCTTTTAGTACCTAGTTTCTCGGCTTTATTTTCCGATGGAAATTCCATGGTTAACAAACGGGCTGACTTAGTACTAGTACTGACCGACAGAGGGAACTTAACTTCTGTAGTCTGTTTAACGAGACGCCTTGGAAAATTTAATACTTTTGAAATTATTTCTCAAATTAGAAACATTATAATTTCCTGGGCCTGGAACAGTGGATTTTTCTTTTAATTATACGCTTTCATCTTTAAATTTCAATTTTTTGGGGAACGAATAGTTGACATGCTTTTATTTCAATTGTAGCTCAGCACTAGATGAATCATAAGATCCAGGACCCGTATTCTTTATCCAGTCTCTTCTATCAATCTATTCTTTGGAAGACTTACCGAATCTAAATTTTAACTAGGAAATACAAAATACATGTTATTAAAAGATGTTTAAGTTTTCATTTTTATGACATTGTAAGTTGTTGGAGTAGGACCTTATGTCCTTGGAGTTATGTAATTGCTCTTGAAGAATGAAAATTTTTGAGTTGAGTTGAACTTACAAGGAGAATATCTACATAGATCAATAATTTACTAAAAAGGACTTGGACCATCAGATTTTACCGAAAAATTGTGGCTTCCTTTTAATGAAACGCCATGCTTATTATTCTAATTTTATTTAGGAATAGAATACTGAAAGTTAAGCCTTAATCTAGTAAGCTCCAGGTCCAGGAGCTAAACTTTTGTAATCATTTCTCTTTGGGGCCTTTCCAATAGATGATGAATGTGACCCTTTTTGCCTTGATGTATGTCTCCATTGCTAAGTACTATTTAAAGATGAAGCTAAAAATACTTGTAAGAGCCAACACCGGCAAAATTTTTATCTATTTTGATGAAAGAAGCTATTTGTAAAAGAATTATGTACGCTATTTTTTGCCTTTGGAAAAGGAGTAAGCAGCAGACATTTTATTTATAGTAAACTGACAAATATTATAAATCTATAAATTTAATTTTGAGACAAATAGACAAACCTGCAATTAAACAAAATCGCAGCACTGATAAATGAATCGATCAAAATAAAACAACAAAATGACTTTCTTACATAATTCGTTTTCGAATCAATCAAGTAGTAAATTGAAATCCCTCTTTCACCAAGGCTAAATTTAACTTCCTTTTCTATCTCTATTTAGTTGAAGAGTACTTTTCGGTCTTTTATGCATTGCTTAGTCCTCATCATCGGCTCCAACGTCTTTTACTTATTTATTATTGACTTCAGCTCCAGTTCTTTTAGCTCTGTTGCTAGACTGAATGTGACATTCTCTTTTCTATCTATTCTAATTCACAGATCGATTAGATCGCTTTTAGGGCTGATTAATGTTTAGTACTAAAGGTTCAGATAGTCGCTTATTTTAAAGCATTTTGCTATTAAAAATTGAATTGTTGCTAGTCAATAGAAATTCCTTTACAATTGACTCTTTTATCCCAATGCTTTTTTGACTTTCACCAAAGTATTTTTATTTGTTGGATCTCTATTTTTGTTTAGCTTTATCATTATTTGTATTCTGCATTGATTGAGTAAGCAAAATAGGAATATTGTTATTGGGGTTGTTGCGCTGCCTATTTCTCTTTGATTTTGATGAAATTTGACTAAAATTATTGTTGCTTTATTCAGTGTTCTAAATCTCAGTTTAGAATGGACTGAAGGGACGTCCTTGTAGCAGAACAGAAAGCTTGTCTTTGTCTCGAAAAGAGTTTTTAGAGGTAATTCCTTTGCGCACCTTTTCATGCTTTTCATGCATTTACTTTTTTCTTAGCGATCGAACTGATTTCGTGTTTTCCCTTCCATTCTCAGGTATTCTCTAAATGTATCTCTCTGTCAAACTGTTTCTTTTGCTACCTTTTGCAGATTTAATACATTATCCCCTGAGTTTGGCTGTTCCGGTTGATTTATATGTGGTGGGCTTGATTAGTTTGTATGTAGTTTAGATCAGTTTTATTCTGGGATTTTTTCTATCTTGTTTTTCATGAGTTTTGATCTCCTATAATGTCATCTTTAAATACAGTACATTCTTCACAAATTTGCTCAATTTGCCTAGATTCAATGATGGAGACTTGGCAGCCAAACAAAAGAAATCATCTGTTCGAAAAGACAAAGAAATTTTTCTTGGTGAATTTTTGTAATTGTGAGGAAGAGGGTTCTCAAATGGATTACTATGAAGGATACTCATGTTTTCTGTAGCTCAATCAGATTTATTGAGGGTTCCTTTGTAAGACTTAATATTGTTTTAATATTTTATTTATTTAGGAAGGACAACATTCATTAAAAGCTAGAATCGTTTCGCTAATCAATTTTTTTTAAATGTTTAATTTTAAAAAAATGTGATCTTTTTAAAGGACTTAATCAATCACATCATAATCAGACAGTTTATTTGGTTTGTCTCATGACAAAGGATAAATAACATAATCAATCAAACAAACAAATAAATCATTCACTAAATAATATGATTCTCTTCAATAAGGTCGGCATCAATTTTGGCATCAAAACCACCCGTACTTAAACCCTTTATAATTCCGCATGTTTTCTAAACGTCGGTAACATAACTGTTAATAACCCTTGCTGAGAATTATCCGTAGCTGCATTGTTTATCCTCTTTTTAGCACAGGTTCATATACTACCCCTGTGCTCTCACTTTCACGTAAAAGTCGACTTAATTGTCACTGTGAAGTTCAAAAATAAGGCTGGATGCATAGTTTGCATGAGGCTGGCAATTAAGAGCACTTGTTTTTCCCTTTCGATATAACTACTCAATGCACTAGTAAGATGTGATATTCATGTTTATGAACATGGGAAGGACATCGGTGTCATGGGCACTTAGGAACGACCATTTTCGAGGATACCCTTTTGGGCTTTTAACTCGGTTGTTGAATTCTGATAAAACCTTTTTCATGAATCTCGTGCTTTTGAGCTTAGCCACAATGTCTCCATATCTAACAGACATTACCCAGAAATGGATGTGCTCCATGTTTTTATAATCATCCTGGGTAAAACCATCAGGCAATGGCCGGCTAAGATACTTGTCAACTGCAAGGTTTCCAAAGTCAGCTAGCATATAGATCATAGAAAGTAGTATTGCTCACTTAAAGGTTAAAAGCCTTTATGACCTTCTGCAAGAAAGGGTAGTATGTCACATTCATTTCATCAACTACAGGAGCTAGTCTTTTGTAATTGTTTGATTATAAAGTTGATAGTTGGGGACAGTGTTCCATAAAGATAGTTTCACTTTTGTCAGCAGTGACCTGAATTTGCTGATGACCATGTGGGAAGGCGTAAGTTTGCTACTCAATGTCAGAAGCATTAGTGAAGGGTGGTAGATGATACTTTGTTTAAGTTTTCTGCATTTTAGGACCGTTTCCAGGGGGATAAAGCCCATAAATCTGACTGAGAGCACTTTGGATTGTACGATTAACACTAGTTGAAAGCACCTATATTTCTTTCTTATTATAAGTATTGCTTAGAAAATGCAGATTGTCAATGTATTATTTCCTTAAAGTTTTCCCCAAATTCTGGTGCTGTCTCATGCCAACTTTAGTTATTTCTCCCCACTAGCTCCTGGTGGTGTTTCCATCCAACCTATCACTCAGATGGTATCTGGCCCCATGCCGGAACAGACTTACAACCTGATATAGCTTTGAAGTCGACAGACATACTAAAGCTAGCAGAATGCAAATCTTCTGAATCATCATTTTGTAGAATTATAGGAAATCGTAGATTTTTAATTGGGTCAATCAAAATCTTATGCAATATTTTATTATTCAATTTGGAATTGAAAAAATTAGATTGTGTGTCATTAACAGATAAGGTAGATTTAATACATATTTTTTAAATGAAAATTTAGCAATTTATTGATCGATCTTTTGGTTCATGACATTTCAATTGAATGAATCAACAATATTGAGTCTTGGGTTCTTTAACTTTTCTATACACATTTCCACTTGCAAACACGTTGTCATTACCATTGGCCTTTAACCTGCTTATCTCCAATTTTTGCAATTAATTTTACTCTTGATATCTGATGATATCTTCGAATATGTTATCCAGCGCCTTTTCCTTAACTTGAAGTTTTTCTTTCAAAAACTTTATTTAATCATTTTTTTATTTAATGCTCTAAGCAAATTCACTTTAACTTTCCGATTATTGCAGTTTTTGGTTATCTAAAGAATCGTCGCTAGCAAGAACGATTTATTCAAGTTTCTCCTCCTTTTTTGGGGGTTCTATTACATATTACAAGAGTCTATTATGCAACTGAAGTTATCTTTTGGATTAATTCAGTTCGTCTCTTGACCAAGCTTCTGACAAAATTTAGCAATTATTATCAGTTTGTGTCTCTGTTGTCTCAGTAGTTGGCTGTAATGGTTTCAAATCATTAATTTTTTAATCTTTTGATAGTTCCTTTGCACTGCAGATTACGTTATCTTCCGGAGAGATTGGGTTGTGCTTATTGGTTTTATTTTTTGGCGTTTCAACAATCATGTCACCTTTCACTCCTAAATCCAGGCCATAATCCTCATCATTCTACTTTTGCCTCATCTATTATTCCTCGTTTTGCTTGCTTTTGCAACTTTTGTGTATCTGTTTTTCAGACATCGAAATGTTATCTTTTCTCAACCCCATTCTCTTCTTTTGCTCTTGTATTTAGTCAATAATAATCTTTCTCTTAGAAGAAGGCAATATCTTATCATCTGGTGATAAATTCAAAGGGGAGGGGCTTTACATCTATCCCCTTTTCTTGGAAAAATAGCTGTTTTTATTTCCTGATCCTGATCCTGAATTTCCGAAAATCGTCCATGATGAGCTTAGATAATTATCATCTGATGAAATGTGATGCTGCTCCTAAAACTATTACATATCGTTTGTATTCGCTTGGATCTTATCCATGATGAAGTTTTTGGTTCTTGTTGAAGATCGACTCAATTGGGATTTTTATGCAGAGTTATTAAAGGGAAATATCTGTTGCCGCTCAAGTTACTGTTGCAAAGTGCCTTTATTTCTCTAATTCTCATCGGCATCTTATTATCCTGACAACATCTTGCTCCTTGCCTTTTTAGATGCAATGTAATTTTGATGATTCCTGGTTTTCGGATGTTTGTACACAGGATCGTATTAGTTTTTTGGGGTTTACTCATCGAATATTTCAGCTTACTAGTAATTAGAATCACACTAATGTAAGGAGTTTAATGCCCCTTAGCTTTACACTTATTTGACATGTCTCTTGTTCTAGTTTGACTCTCTCTCCTTGAAATCATTTTTTGTATTTTGATACTTGAACATTTTTCTAAGCTCATAGGAAATGTTCGACGGCTATGTTGTATATCTATAGCGAGACTAATCTTTGAGTTTGTTCTTAATAGTTTACCCTTTTAACGAAGAATTCAAAAAGCTCTTTTAATATTTTATGTTTTCGAGCTCTCTATCAATGTGATTTTCAATTCGGATGTTTTGGTACGTTGCGCTTTGATTAGCACATACTTTCTTATCGTTGACTGGAGTCTCTTGGCTCTTTTGGGGGAAATCATTAAATTCAGGAATATTATACTTTTGGAATATTTTATTCAGCTCTCTTTTCTTTTAAAGTTGCGATTTGAATATTTATCCTTTCTTAGGAATTTTCTTTTTTTCTTAGGAATGAATTTTGGAATTAATCGACCCAGCGGATGATAGTTGATCTTGTTGCTTAAGTCTGCTGATTTCCTTTTAGAGCCATCTGTCCTAAATTTATTTCTGCTTTTTCAGTTTCTCCTTCAGCAAGTCATACTCTGAATAGGTGTATGGATATCGATACGACTGATAGGGCTGATGATAATATTACTACTTCTTGTCAAATAATGATTATCTTTTAAAGTTTTATCTGCTGTTGTAGACCCCTTTTATTTAGCCTTATGTGCTGTTTCGATTGTTTCTTTCCAATTCGTATTGCTTCTCATGTTCACGCTTCATTGCTAGATGCTCTTTCAGTAGTAATCTTTACTTCTAAGCAATGTGCGCTTTCTTGATTCGGTACAAGCTTAGGTCATTTCTTCTAAGTTATTCATAAGTGCTGGGCTCAGTGGGCCAATGGTCGTTTATGGGATGCCCATAAAGATAAGAATAGTGTTTGTATGAATTTCTTATTGCTCGAGTATCGATATTGAGTGGGTTCTCTTCCTAAGAAGCGGAGGAATAGTACATACGATTATACATTTATGTCCAATTCTATTGAATGTTTTGAGAGTGAGCTTATAAGAAAGACTACGAGGTAACTTGTTTACTAGTATTTTTATATTTTTTATTGTCAACTAACTTTATTAATGAGAAGTTGATTAATTAAACAGGAAGTAAATGAGAAAAATATTTATTGCAAATGAATAAAAAAAAGACAAGCCAATTTTAGTCCTTTTTTTGATATGTATGTAAATTATTTTTTGATAGAATTGACTCAATTATTTTTATAGTTAAAAATGGAGATATGAAGCTTGTTTCGTAAAATTATTTGTTGCTTATTAATAAAATATATACATCGAGCATTAATTGCATCACCTTTTTTAAGAAATTTTTGAATAATTTCATTCCTGTTAATCAATCATCTTAGTCTTCATCATCTTAGTCTTCTTAGTCTTACTCATTCAGTTTCTCTATGAAAGGTTTGCACATAGACAAGGGCAATACATCTAACATTTTTTTATCTTGTTTGTCAAACCATTTCTGGAGCTTCTCCTTGGGTATGATCTCAAATCCGTACATAAACTGCAAAAATATGTGAAGGGCCTTATGATACTTTTCTAACTGATGACATGAATAAAGAAAGGAATTCAGCATTTCAAAATCGTTACAGTCATGAAGTTTCAATAGAACTGAGCCCCAAGTCTTAGTGAATTACTAGACACCTTTTATTCCAGAAGGCTCCAAAATTCGGATAATTTAGCAGGTAACTTCATTTAGCTGCTTATTGTGACTTTTTCTTAATGTGAAAAGGTCAGTGATTGTGTCAGTTGTGAGTTTTTCCTTCACAATGGCCTTGAGCTCATCTTCATAATTTATCTCCTCGTCTTATGACTGATTTGGACTTTATTCGTAGAGTTACTTTTAAACAAGCAGAATTTCCTGTTCTTAGAGAACTTCTGATTTAAAAGATGATATTTTGAGTGAGTTTACAACATTTTCGAATTTACAGAAACTATAAGTAGCGTTACCTTTAATTTCACATCCGCTCAAGACAAGACAGTTTTCCAAAACAGTTCTTTCACCTATCTTGCAGTTATTCAGAATGATGCTCTGCTTAATTTAGCACCCGCTGGCAATACTTACGTTTTCTCCAATAAATAAATTGTTTGATAGTTTGACCCTTTCATTTGAAATTTTGCTTCCATTTTTAATAACTTTGTTGAACTGTCCCACACAGAACTTGCTCAATTACTGTCTAAGCTACTTTTGCCTGGGTTGAAGTTAGTCTTGCCTATATACAGTGTACGGTTCCAGATATCCGCAAAGATAAGACATGTACAGTTTGTATAGATCTACCGATCGACAGGCTCGATGCACTCTTTCTCTCTTGCTGATAATATATGCATTAATTTTTTCTTCATAAACCTATGATGTCAGCATGCCTATGATAAAGTCATTCATTGTGTAATATTCAAACGTCTACTTGAAACTATTGAGCAAGTCAATAGTACAAATGAACAACTAAGCTGAGCATAGATCTCTTCTAAAATCAATGTTAATTTTTTTCAATTTGATTTTGTCTTTGAGAAGGATGAACTATTGGTCAACATTTTGTTGAATCTGCAGGATTTAGCTGGTGTTGGAGTTTAGAACATGTAAGTTCTTTGAGTAGCCGGTTTTCATTGCGCTGGTAAGAACGACATTCTTCAGCTCGAACTTTTTCGTGAAGTGCGACTCTACCATTCCACTGAGATCGATATTGGTGAGTATGTCACCGTATAAAACAAGAAAATCTTAGTTGATTAGATTCCTAAACTGCACTTCCCTCATAACATCACCAAAATTTTTCAGTTCTCCTGGCTTCACATAGTTCAGATGGTATTTCAATTCGATGCTCTTTTCGTATTTGCCGAAAAACTATTCGATCCCTTCTTTTTCCTTGGAGTACAAGACAAATGTTTCTTCAATGCCGTTTTCGCTGAGCCAGTTTAGACTGTACCAAAGAGATGGCCAGTTGTCGATGCAGTTCAAGCATGAAGCTGTAAGTAGATCAGAGTTGAACATTTAGCAGATGAGAACTGCATACTTGAGCTTACTAGGGATTTTTTGTGCCTGCTTGCTGTTTTTTGTTGTATTACTGTGTGACATCTTTGTGTTTTGCTGTAGGAAATTTGGCTTATTAGATTTGATAAATGTTTATGTTGAATCTTGCTNTATCACAAATTTATTACTTTTAAATGAACAAATTAACAAATTTGTCTTTATATTCATTCATTTATGACAAATGTTAATTGAATATTTTGAATTAATTTGAAATGTTAGATAAGCGTAAAGGCAAACCAAACTAGCTAGTTCAATAAAAAACTATTACTAACAAAATATCTAATGAAAATTTTGCTCAATCAATCAGGCTGTTGGAATAGGGAAGCATTGATTGAACTTATCTCTTAATTATCCGATAAGGGTCTCATATCGCTTGATGACCCGATCTTTCTCGTCGATTTTGCTCTATAAAGTGTTCTTGAGATCTTAGATAGTAAGTGATATTTTCATCTGCTTGTGAACTTGCGACTTCTTGTTTTTTTGAATCGAAATGTCTCTTTTCAGATTGGAAATGATTTAATCCTTTGATTTCAGCTCACTGATCAGTTCTTTGTACAATGAGCTTAGCTCTGACAGCTTTGCCTACATCGAGTACAACGTCTGTTACGAGTAGGATTGATGGTTTATCAGCTCCTATCTTAAATTGCTCAGTTCCTACTGATACTACTACTGCATTTATTGGAAGTTTGAGGCCAGCTATTCTATGACTTTTAATATTTCTTCCACATTGTAATCATCTTATCCGTTGCCGGTGACTGATGGCTAGGCTGATTATGACTAAATTAAGGGAATATCTTGTTTAAAAATTTTCTGATTGGGATCCTCAAAACAGGCACTGTTGTTTGAATGGCCGATATCTTGGATCAGATGTTGATTGACATGAAATTGTTGACTTAATTCCATGTTTATTTGCCTTTACTTTTATAACTGATTTTGAAGATCAGTAATTTGCTCTGCCAGGTTTTCTAGTTCTACCTGTGAAATTCTGCCATAGTTCTCAGCATGCAATAGATTGTACTCTTCTATAGATTCGGTTAGCTATGTGTTGACCTGGATGAGATCCTACAAGGCTTCCTTTAGCGTATTGTTCTCGTCGATAACTATTCTTAGCTGCTGACAGACATCATCTGCCTCACTTGAACCCTAAAAAGACTTTTGATTGTATGCTGATGAAGTGATGGACATGTCTTTAAAATTTTATGGTTTTGGATCAAATTGTATGAAATGATTTTTCAGTAAAGGCAAATTTTTTATTAGTACAACTATTATATGACTAGTTATTGACTGAATATTGGATATAATAATCAATAAATAAATTAATTAAAACTGTCTTTTTGTTAAAAATATGAATAATTTGATTCATAAAATATACTCAAAATTATTACCTATCAATCAAGGTTTATATTTTTATATTTATCTATCTCTTCAATCTAATTTATTTCTGATTGGTTGATTGATTGATTGATTGATTGATTGGAGTAATCTTACTTTTTGGCTTTCATCCATTTATCAAACCTATATACGCCTAGACCTCTAACTGGCAAAGTTCTGATGATGCAAGTTGATTCTTTCTTCCAACTTGAGCTTACTTTCCTCAAGTTTCTTATAAATCTTGTCCAACCCTCGGGTGCTTTCATAAGTCATCCCCTATTATTGATTGTTTTGGTCTTTAGCGTTTGGATAATTGCTATTATCATCAACCAGCGTGAATAAACGATGATGTGGAGAGTAGTTTTTGTCATTATCATCAGTTAGACCAATCAAGTGTGAAGTCATAAATGGCGATTTCTAAGATGACTAGAGCTATTATTGTTTATGGAGTTAACTGTGATGTTGCTTATGTTTATCAAAGTGAGAATACTTTGCTGATGGTTTTGCTCTAGCATCGCTCCATTACACACAGGGAACCGACTTTATAAGATTTTTTATTTCTTGAATCTTCCAACTTTAAAATACTTTTTCAAAGTAGCTTTCCATATTTTGCAACTCAATAGCCTAATTCAGCTCAAGTGCAGTTGAACAATTACTAGTTGACTAAAATGCTCTAAATTCATTTTCCTTTTCCCTGTTCAAGGCCTTTATATATTCTTAGTAATATAGCCTAGTCTATTGAATTACATGTTGTTATCTAACAGCTAATAGCTCTCTCAAGTAAGAAAACTATGTTTTGATGAGTTATATTCGATCTTTCAATGATTTTTGGAAAGGAAATCGAAAATGAGCATGATTGGTGTTATTAGATTTTATTTGTTGACTTCTTGACACTCGCAAGCTGGTGTTATTGCTACTGCTATTGTTTTAGGTTTTTATTCTATTAAATTGCTGGACAGGTTATTCATTTTAGGTTTCATGCTTTTTTATAGTTCTTTAGTTTATATAAGAAGCATCATATTTGTTTCTATTTACTTATAAGTTTTGCTAGCTAGCATTAGGCCCATAGTCATCCTCTGAATTAGTTTTCTTCTAAAGTGTAGTTGGCAAGTAGCTAAATTATGACGACTTTTTATAGAGATCACTAAAAACTCTTGCTTCTTTGTTTTCATTATTTTCGTGTTATGTTTCATATGTGCATTATTTGCTGGCTGTTTATATACCCTGACAGCTAATTTATGTTTCCTCAAAGTTGTAGTCATTCGACAGATTTTTCATTATTGCCTCTTTTTTTTGTTCAAGTTAATGTCGTGTTTACTCTGAAATTTAGGTGATTGTGCGACAACATTTGATCTAATCTTTGAGTCGAAGAGCAGCACAATTAATACAGATTAAATGTTGACATACAGTAAAGATATACTTTTGAGCTTTGGAAGTTTAGCAAAACTGACACTTAAGCATACTTATTTGAGCAGCAGTAGGATTAAGTTGTTTCTAATTTCTGAAAATTTTACAACAAATTTGAAAAATCGAAATCGAAATTTAGATAAAGCAACTGATCAAATTAAATGCGTCTTCGGCAAACTTTAAAAACGAATGCTTTTTGATTAGTCAACACAAAAGATTTATCAGATTTATCATGGTTTTTTGATTAGATCATTTTTTCCTTTCCAAGAAAAACTTATGGATTTTATTTTTTCCGTACTTCTTTATTTTGGATCTCTCTTTCCCCAGCAAATTCTTTTCATATCCGATTTTGGTCATCAGCTTGGTTAGCTTTGCCTCTTTCTCGAGCATTTCATTTAGCCTATTATACTTGCTCTTTATGGTCCCCTTCCCGTGATCCTAAGCAGTAATTACGGCTTCATCTGAATAGTTCAAGATGCCCTTGCTAACCAGCTATTGAGGAGCTTTAAAGTATTTTTAAGCGTTAAAGTTCTAGAGCTTTTATTATGAATCAAGAAAGATCTTGTGAGTATTTGGCTTCTTTTCGACTTATAGAAAGTGCAAATCTCCTTTCAATCGTTCGATTTTCTAAATAAAAAGGAATATACCTGCTCAACAATAGACTTTTGCATTTTCACAACATTGTAGTTCTCGGTTTTTAGAGCTTTCCTAAATTACTTTTCATCGAAATCTGAATCGTCAGAGTCTATCTAAATCTTTCCGTCTGTGTTTTTCTTGCTCTTAAGCATCTTAAAGTAGAACTCATCTTCATTCTTTAAACCTGCCTTCAACTTGAATTGATTGAGTTTGTCCTGCTTTTCGTGGTAGTTCTTGGCTCTTTCCTTGTAGTCCTTTTTCTTTTAAAGCAGACCCAAATGCTCTCGACTTTGAGGTTGGGCTCTTTCCCTGTACTTCCTTCTTGGAATACTGTTCTTGAAAGTTGATGTCATTTAATTAATTGCCAACTAGCTATTATATAAAAGTTTATATAATAAAAGGGTACAGTTATATTAGTTTCATTAATATGTTCACTAATAAGTTAATTTGATTTCACTAATGATATAAATATTCACTTAATAAGAGAAATGAGGCCGAACAATCCAGTTTACATGATAAAGCCGAAGTATATATTCAAGAATCCATTCATGAAGTATGACCTGCAGAATCCGACGAACCGAGAAGCTCAAAACGAAGAACTGACCGAATACTTTAACTATGGTTTCAACTAAGACACGATGAGTATATATGCTAAGCTTGTCAACAGGACTCTCAATGTTCTGGATTCCAAAAAGAATCTGGAATATTTCGACGAGCCTTCCTAGCTTATGAGACTGAATGATGAGATCCCTATGGACTTGGGCGGATTTTGCAAATTCTATGATGCTGAGATATTCAAGAATGATTTCATTGAAAATGATTAGTAACTATTTAAAAAGTTTTTGTTTTTCGCATTTTAAAAGACCATTCTCGAAAAAAAGGAATATCCTATGATCGAGTATGTTAAGAGCATGTACCCGCCAAAGTAAGGCACCGTTCTAAATTAAGACTAACGCCAAAACCCTGTCTTAAAGATGCTCGAACAGATCACCAAGAATTTGGAAGCAAAGTACTAAGAAACAATGAAGAAACTGATCTAAAAAAAAAACGCTCCAAATGAGGTGAGAGAGAACCACTACAAAAAGCCTCACTGGAAATCCTTCGAGGGAAAGGGTGGTGAGTCGAACCAAAGATTTGATCGAGGTGAGAAACATGAAAGAGGCCATCCAAACAGCAACTACAAAGGTAACCATCCCAATAAGTACCAGCCATCAGCCAATGTGAGTCACACATCGCAAAAAGGCGCTACAATTAACAATGAAGACAAAAAGCGGCCTCGTTCTTAAAGCAGCTCTTCAAGCAGCTCTTCAAGCAGCAGTTCATCTTCCTCTTCAAGCTCATCTGAAGACTCGAGAGACAGGCGCAGAAGAAAAGAACGAAAGGAGCGAAAGGACAAGAGCAAAAGCAAAAGCAAAGGAAAGAAAAGTGAGGATTTATCTCTGAAAAAGCACAAGTCATCTGACAGTAAGCGCAGAGATTCTAGTAAAAGAGGTGATCGAAAGGAACGAAAGGATAAGGACAAATCATCGAAAAGTAGTAAGCATCGAGGTGGCGGCAGCAGTAGAAAAGGGCACACTCGCAGTAGAAGCAGAGATAAGGATAGAAAGCGAGGGAACCACAAAGACAAGAAAAGGCAACAACATAGATGAGAAAAATAAGTAGATCATAGAGAACTATTCGATCTGGTCTGAATTTGTCTGATCTAAATTAAGTAAGGCATTATTATGCTTGCAGCTAGATTTTAAAAACAAATCAGTGAGTGATATGATACCATGTATATCCTTTAATACCATGTGCAGTCAGCTGGCTGATTATCGGAGTGGCCAAAATGCAATATTATCACTGCCGATCAATCAACTGAAATCAATGAAAATCGAAGAGTCATGCATGATGAGAATAATACATTCACATACATGCAATAGCTTATTGTTTGAGTTAAGTTAAATTAGTTAAATCAAATGATAATTTTTTCAATATCTTTTACCTATCGAGTTTAATCAATTGTATTTGTCCAATAAAAATATTTGGTGCATTTGTTTTGAATAATTTATTCATTAATTTATTTGCTCTAATCACTAACTCATCGTTTAATTAGAGTTTTGTTGAGCTGCTGGATCATTGCCAGGCATTAACTCTTCATCTCATCATAACTAATGTCCTTAGACTTGGTATTGATAAAGTGCTTCAAATAGTATATTTCGTTCTCACTTTGCTGCAGTCTCTTTTACGCTCCACTGTAAGGTGCGTACTGATCATGCACCTGGTACTTCTTCTCAGCCACATTGACCTCATAGTCAGAAGTGGTTAGGTTTGGGGTAATCTTTTCTTTTATTCCTGTCAACTATTCTTGCTATTTGGTGAGTGTGTTTTTCTTAGATATCAGTTGGGCCTTGAATTATTCCACTCTCTCGAACTTATTAGTGATTTCGTCTTTCATTTTGGTAATATTGCTCCTTAGGTCTTAGACCTATTCCTCAGTTCGCTGCTATGCGTTCTACAGTGCTCTCAGATTGTTCAGTCTGATTTCATACTCGGCTTTGGTTTGCGCTGCTGTGTTATTACTTCGATCTCCTCGAGCAATAGAAGCGTTGTCTCTGGTTGGCATTTGATTGGAAATTTCTAACACCTTAGCTGTCTCTTATAAAATGTCATTCACGCGCTTTTCTATCTGATCAAGTTCTTCATTTTACTAAAAGGTATAAAATAGATAGTACGGCTTATCGCAGATGGTCGAAGGAGTTCAGGAACTCATCCATCTACTTGTCTCGCTGGTAGAGAATTTCGAACTTTTTCTTGTCCTCTTCTTCAGTTTTCTTATCTTCTAAGTTCATTTCGAGATCTCGAAGCTTCTTCTCATAAATGTCGATATTCTTCTTGGCATCTTTGATGCTAAAGAGTTAATTACAAAAGAATCTACCTCTTTTCCATACTGGATATTAAAGTGTTGTCCTATTTCATTCTAGCCAAAATTCTGTCTCTGGCTTCGGGGATGGAGAGGTTAGACTCATTAAGTTGAATTTCATAGTCACTCTTCTTGGACTCTAAATCCTTAATCTGATCCTTGAGTAGCTGTCCTTTGAGCTTCTGACTATCCATTCTGAGCTTGTTCTCTGCCGCCGCGAGTTTACTCAACAGTTCTTCCATTTGGTTCTGCTTGCGACTGTACTCAGCCATAAGGTCATTATTCTCAGACATAAGTCTCTGATATTCAGACCTCTGATAGGGATCCAGCTCATTGAGTCTCATCTCCATTTGTTGATGTATGCTGGTCAGTTCATTCTGGAGCTGCTCAGTCTGCTCTTACATCTTCTTCCGCTCCAAGAATACATCATCAAGTTCAGACTTCAGTTTGTCATTCTGGTTCTTGACATGCTGATAGGCCACCTTTACATCTTCAGGTCTTGTGTTGACTCTAAGCTTATCCAATGCAAGGTTATAATCAGCGAGTTGGCCCTCCAAACTTCTCACTTCGGTGGTTAG
>VOMN01104220.1:0-10444 GCA_014899125.1 Orchestia grillus | reverse complement strand
CTCTCATTTGTCGTTTGGGGCTTGAAGTAACTCTCTGAAGTTGGGTTGGAGAAGGAAATTTGAGGGGAAAAATGATCAATGTCATCTGTGCCGGTCTGGAAAGGTAGAAACTACAAAGCTTTCTGGTGGGGCGCCAGGATTTGAACTTTAAAGCTGCAGGGAAGCAGCATAGGATGGAACAGTGCACTGTGGAGGAGATGTTTCCGTTTGTCTCTGGACTGCCAAGTGACGAGTGTAGAGATTATATGGGAGCCCATGTAATCTCTAACGGTGACAAACCCGCTAGAGCATTTCCCGCTAGGTGTCGTAACTGCGAGGATGTATTCAAGTAATTTTCACAGCCGTGAGCCAGGTCAAAGGTCTTCGTTCAGAGCGGCGACTGACGGCGCACTGGCCATGCTCCAGTTTGTGATACGGTGATCGATCCAGTGGTGACGAGACTTTCTTATCGTTCCCCTACACCTGTCTTTTTTCTTCTAAATTCAAATTACCTATTAATGTTTGTTTTCTATTTAATATTTATCCACTTGGGAGCCGTAGTTTCAGCTATTATCTACAAGTACTAACTTTATTAAAGTACTCGCTAATATTTCTTTTCATCTTCACAGAATTTTATCCGTAACTTCGTTTAGATAAAGTTGTATGCCTATCATATAGATTTGCATGTTACTTACCTAACACGCTCTACTCAACTTTATTAGCCGAGGGGCTTTTTTGTAACTTTTAACTGTAATCACTCTTCCCGATTAACACTAACTATTCTACAAGCTCGTGTAGCTCTTTGTGCGCGTGCAGTTCATTCATGCCTACCTCTAGGTCATACTTACGGTAATAAAACCATACTGAAAAATAGCTCGTGATATTAGGTCCATCTATATTCCAGACTATAGTTGGATTGTCATTGGCTTATTAAACTGATGAACGTCTGAACGATAACTTCGCATTCTCCGGTAAGATTTTTCTGTTGGCCTGGAGGCACCTTCTTGCGCTCGCCAGCGTTCTTGTTCACCCCAACGACCTTCTCATTGACGATGTATCCGTCACTTGCTTGGCTTTCATATTTAGCGCATAAGAACGATTTA
Organism: Orchestia grillus; assembly: GCA_014899125.1. Classification (NCBI taxonomy): domain Eukaryota; kingdom Metazoa; phylum Arthropoda; class Malacostraca; order Amphipoda; family Talitridae; genus Orchestia; species Orchestia grillus. Next base: position 9,362 of record VOMN01104220.1, on the reverse strand, counting down.
AAAAAAATAGCTAGTCCTGGTGGATAAGAATTAGAGAATTTTCAGAGCATAGGGTCCCGTTAAATGATCGGAAAATTCTATATTTTATTTTAAAGTGATTCACGCTATCCGATATTCATTTGCAGGCAAAAGGAATAGGTTCGGTAGTGTTTAATATGAAACCTGATCTCCATTTATATGTGTCACATGGATCCTTTTTTCTCCTGGGCTAGTCAGGTCTTTCAGTTACTTCAAAGTCTTCAATTCGTGGTCGCTTCTCCGTTTTCTTTATTCCACGCGAATAAACATAGAACAGATCTTCATGTTGAATCTTCTTTGAAGGTACATGCGCCTCCCTGGTTCGCTCCAGCAGTTCCAGCTTGAAACTTGCACTAAATCAAATGCAACTTTTTCGACGGAACTCTGAGCATTTTTTTGCGACCATGAAGATCGTCTAACTTACGGGGTAGCTCATTGAGCACATCTTGCACCTGGCTTCTGCAAGGAGCTGCTCGAATCCCTGCTAACAATTCGCCATTTACACATCTCGTCCATTTCTCCTGGTTTTAGTTCGAAGACTTTTTGCGCTGTGCCATATTACGTATCTACAATTAGTTTAAACCATTTGTTTAATAGTTCGCAACACTGCGCGCCTTTTTTTTATTACTAATAATTTACTCCATTGGTAGTTAGTTGGCTCATGATCAGTAGCACTGAACTTGTGGTCCACGGTCGAGTTCGCACCTGTGAACTTGATGCTTCCCGAGTGTCTGGTCTCCGCAAAGTCCGGTCGAATGCATTGCTGCCGGGAGCCTTGTTTTGTGAAACCTTCCTTTTTACTTGGTAGTTTCTGCTCTAGAATGTGACTATAATTCTGTGTATAAATAAATGAACATAATTCCTAACGTTCATTCATTATCAATAATCTTTGTAGAATAATACGAAGCAACTCGTCCAACTTTTTTAAAACAAATTTCACAACTGAAACGCTTTCCTACTGCTGTTGAAAGAGCAACTTGAACATATCGCAGGGATAAATGAAGGTCACGTTAACTCTTAGGAGTACAAGGTGAGGCACCAGACACTCTGCGTCGAGGTGCAAGATGTTCACAGGAGAGCGAAACGCTTCTTTGGTTCTTTGAAAAACCTCTCTTATCCTGAACGCCTCGCCTGACTGAAGTCAAGTTTGGAGTACCGTCATGCCTAATGAGACGTAATCGACGTCTTCAAATGTGTGCACCTATTCACGATGATGACCGAATAGTGTTAACACTTCTTCGACAGCAGAAACATTCAAGGGAACAGCCAGAAGCTGCCCAAAGGAAGAAGCAGGCCAGACATCCATGCGGGTTTCCCTCCCAGATAGTCGTCTCTGTCTGGAACGGTTTCCCCGACACAGTTGTTGCCGCCACCACCGTCAACGCCAAGACTCTCCCAGCTGTGTATGATTCAGAGTGGCATCACTAGACGTTAGTGCCACCACGCATGTCACAGTAGTTTAGTATTATATATTGACAAGAGGAAAGATGAACAGGCCTGAAAGCCTTCTGCACCACCGACATTGTTCAATGTACGTACAGAATACTTGGGCAAAATGAGAGCTGCTCAGTGCATCGGGTTTGCCTCACGAGTAAAAGGAAAAAAAGATAGTCACTACAGCATCTTACAAGATAACTTTGTATACCAACGAAGCTCCAAGCCACGGTTATGACGAGGAACACATTTATCGTACCGGTTCGCGAGCGGATTTTCTAATCCCAGCAAACGACGAATTTCGGTGCATCAACAAAGCGGAGATGTTTTAATTTTTACATGGGAGTGGCAGGCCAATCATGAGTACGTAATGGTGACTACGGCAACAAGAATCTGTTCGAAGTTTCGGTGCAATTTTCATGTTTGATTCCAGCATTGTAATCTTAGACTGAAAACCTGATCAGTATCATCAAGGGTTTGACTTATATCGGGATGAACGGTCTTTCCTTTGAAGCCGGACGTTGCGATGGAGACGCGGGTATGTGCACGTCGAGAGGCCGCGAGGGCACAATGAGGGTACTCGTACACACCAGGGCAGGCGTGCTCAGGTGAGAACGTAGAATGTGGGGGAAAAGAGGTGAGCAACTTTACAGATTTATTGAGGGCTCACTCGGGGAGCTCTTCATAGGACACAGTAGTCAAATGATACACGAAAACAATGAACGTCGATTTCCAACGAAAATCTAAAATGGAGACTATAAACCTTGAATTGGCTAAACTACGGAGAAAAAATTGTGAAACATAACACAATAACCAGTATACCAGGTGACAACAAAACTACATAAAAAAGTGCACAGTTTCTTGGCAAAACCGTTAAACAATCGAATCAACACCCTTGCTTGATCGTCAGAGGGACAGGTCGGTTCACTACAATACGGAATCGGTGGACGCATAAAATTTCTCCATACAGAATTCAATTGCAATGTTCAATTAGGCTTCCAGAGAAATTTTTAATAAACTTTTCCAATTTTAATCAGTCTTCAGCATGTCCATTATCAGCTTTACAGCAAGGTGAAAATTTCACGGTTTCTCAATATGACATGAAAATACAAAAAAAATTTAATAGTAGGTGCACCCTTATCAAATCCTCTTTTAGAGACGAGCATCGCACCCCACCCCATCCTTAACGTCTTGACATTGTGTAACATAAGAACCAAAATGACGGCAGAAAATATCCGCTTGAAGAGCGTTTTGGACTCTAGGATCATGCCAGTGGCTGAAGACCGTCTGGAGTCTAGACCACCGGTCGTCACTTTCCATCTGAAACAGCCATGAAAGTCAACATTTTCGGACGCGATTTGATAACCATTTTACGTTTTTTTTGATACCGAATATGATTAAATACGCGAACAGTTACAGAAAGATTTCAGCTAAGATTCATCCGAGGGAAACATTTATAAGACCCAGATCTAAGTCACGTGTCACTGGTGGACGACCCCTTGTCTAATCTGTCAAAACCGCCAGCTGCAGCTGAATTGCCTTGTCTTGGAAAGGACTTCTGCAAATTGGATGTCTCCCAACGCGATATTTTACGCACCTGCAAGGTAAAAGCGATCGCAACACCTGAACCCTTCAGTGACCAAATTATTGTGATATATCTGTAATTTAGCACTGTAAGAAAAACTAGCTTCAGCCTTGTCTCCATAAGCAATACGACTGCATTTAGCATTTCACGAAGAACTAGTATCATCCTTATGGAATGAGACCGTAAGGTTCTTTTGGTGGATAAAAGGGTAAACGAGAACACAACACTTGATCAGTTAATATTCCTGGAGGTTTAGTCTGGAGCCTGAAAACTAGATGCGATTGCGTACATGACACACAAACACACATACACCAGGCAGGCGCAGGCTGTACTACGATAACACTTCAGCTTTCCCCCTGGTCTGAATAATGAGGATTGAAAAAGTGTGACACTGCGTCTTGACCAACTGAAGAGACTCTACTTGGAGGTTGCGGACACTTTTTGAAAGAAATGGAATTGATCAACCAAAAGAAATGTTGACAATGGACTCCGTGCTAACGAAATAATGACAAGTACAGTGAAGTGGGAAAACTACTGTAAAAATTGTTTAGTTACTAATAGCGACGAAAGAAGGATCAAATATTAGAAGTAAATAAAGGCCAAATCCTGTGTTTTGGCGACTCTTCTCGAAATTCCTTTATTTGCCGGGTCACGACCACTTGATTTAAAGGTGACATCGCAGCACAAAGTTCGATAAGTAGATTCAGGGAAGCTCCACTTCAGTCAGAGGTGACACGAGCACCTTTACTCGACCTCCACTTCAGGGAAATAAATGCACATATCGGATGACGTAATTCATCACTCGAGGTAGTGGGGTTTCTAAAAAAAATCATCCACGCCGAAGTACAACACTGTTCGACTGCACAAACCAACTAACAGAACTCAGGACGCAGGCAACCATCACGCGCAGGGATGGAATGTAGCCCAAACAAACGCCGAGCACCAATTGCAGACGACGGCACCGGGAGTGGAGGCTACAGCAGCCTCTGCCTCCTGCCATGCGCTGACGAGGGCAGCCACCAGGTCTGGGCGCGACACACAATACGCACGTTATCTGCACTTCAGGCCCGCGTCTTTGGTGCATCGACAGTGAGTGGACAGGAAGAAAAAGTCTGTTTTTCCATAGCGGGGCGAGCATGCAGGCTACAGTATTTGTGCGAGATGATGGATGTATCTTGACTGCGGATTCGATTATTATTAGTTAAGAGCTCACTAGCCACATGGAACCATGTGATCTCAAGAGAGCGACAAAAGGGACCATCTAGGTTTTGAATTTATGCACAGGTGTGTTCCCACACAGGACTTCTTGCGCATACAAACACCAGGTTAAGAAAAAAAGTGGAAGAAAAGATAAAGAATAATCTGCAATGAAGAATTGAAAATCGAAAGAAGCCAAGTGGGCACGAAAGATAGAAGTTCCGAAGGCATAACTAGAGCTGAGGTAACCTAACAGTGAGGACGCCAGTCCCCATAGCATAGGAAAGACAAACCTAAATAATCTAACCCTTATACTCATGGCCTATCCTATGCTCTCCAAGGGGATTGACTGTGGGCTGCATATTTTCACACACAAGTTCTTCGAAGATGAATCTCGAGCGTAGGGTAGAAAATACGTCTTATTTCAGAGAGAAAATGTGAATAAAAAAATAAAACGAAAAATCGGGAGAGGGAGGAAGCCAATAATAATAGGGATAACAATGAGGACGGAGAAAAAATCAAAAAGAGAGCGGGTACAAGAGAGAAATAAAAAAAGACGCAAAACAGACCAACAGAGAGAAGGCGGGCTACAGAACAAAGAAAAAAATCTACAAGACAAAGACTAACGCTGGACGCATCTAGCTTGCCAGTGGTGGTGCGTGACACGACACGAGAAAGTCAGTTACACCCCGTTACTTGCTTCCAGTTACACAACACGAATATTCTAAGACTAAAAATGAAAGAAAAAACAACTCATTGTCTGCCTGTTCAACGCAAAAATGAGACGAAACCCAAATGCCCTCAGGAATACTACAAACTGAACTTCTCAACCAGAGCCGCCGCCTCTACTGTGGGTAACACGAAAGCGACGAGAGTTCATTTCTCCAGACAAATGATGGGGGATGCTCGGCTGTGTGTGATATTAGTAGGAGGCGTGACGAGGGAGGCTCAGCTCTACCTGATATTAGTGCCTGCCATATGCAGGAGGTGTGATGGACTTGACCTCGTGCTGCTGTGCGACAGTGAGGTCTTAATTGGCCGGTGCTGAGCAAAACTCGCTGCAGTTGATCAAAACGTCACCTCTCAGAACGCAGCCCTAGCGTGCCAAGGGGGCTAGGAAACACCTTTCTACAAAGGCCGTTATTTTCACGAGGACAAGACGAACAAAGAGTGAAATGAAAACTGCTAAATTCCAGCCCAGTCTTCTTACGAGAAGCTCAAAACGAGTAGAAATGAGTATCTTTTACAGCAGCCGGAATTCCTCAAGGCTGAAGGCAGTCGTTGCTCGTTCAAGTAATTTTTATGAAAAAAATTAGAGCATCTATGATATCTTTTTCCAGTTAAGAACTCGCACGGCTTGGATCTTCAAAACACATCTGGTAAATTCGAGGTCTAAGAAGCTGGAAGAGGTGTAAAGGGCAATTGCTCGGGAAACGTTAAAAATACAAATTGGATATTGAAGTTATCTTTGGACCAATACACTCACTAAGAAATTGGTGCACAAAACCTGAACACACATTTTGAACGAGTGCGACTACGAGTGCGAGGGCACATCAGTAAGCATTTCCATTGTTCGTACGTAGACTCGCATAAACATCACCGATCGCTCTGGACACCCAGAAGAGAGTGAATTTCTCCATTTCACATCAAACGTTTCTTCAGAATTCAATCTCGTTTCAATAATAAATACTAAGGGGCGTTCACCAGAGTCCAAACACAGGCGCACAGAATGTTGAGTAAACTTAGCCTCTGTGTGGGGGTGCGCAACTGCGCTCATTAACCTTCAGTACTCTGCTAACGTTATCTTCAGCTCGACAATTTGACTAAAAATTTGCAAAATTTTCTCTAAGGTAATAAAATCTTAAGACGTGAAATATGTAGATAGGAGTTCTACTACGCTGAAACTGGAAGGTAAGAACGTTTAAATTCATTTTCGCGAGTTACAGTCTGTTGAAACACTCAACTGATACATCAAACCCAACTTTGAAAGTTCTACACAGGGGTACAATAGTGTTGCAGATTCGACAAGTTTATTATTAAATTTTGTGCTACCGTTTTCCATAACTCCATCTACTGAAAAAAAATTTTGTACGATACCTTAAAAATCCGATACGTCACTCAAATAGTCTCTTCACACTTCTTCTGGAATAAGTGGCATATCTATTGCAAAATAATACACAATTATAACCTAACTAGAATCAACATACACCTTGACGAGAATACATAGTGTTCCCCAAAAAGGCAAACCTGTCGAACCACGCACCCGACAATACGGGACTGGGGACGCTAACCAAGAATACAACCATCAGGGAATATATTTGTCTCAGAAGGCAAGGACGGCGCACTGTAATGCACCACAGCATCCTTGCCTCCCCTCACTTAGTGTTGTTAAGATTCGCAATCTCACTTGATCACAGTTTTCCTGCCCCCTTCCTTCTTTTATAAAGAAATTTCACATCCTTCAACTACCATATGAACTACAAAACACTTTGCACTGCAGAACGAACGAATTTGATGGAAGAAATATCAATGATTTCAATCTCATAAGAAAGACAAGCTGAGTATCAGCAGCTTCATATGAAGAGAACATCGTTGACTGCGAGTCTGTTTACTGGTACTACAAATTACTAAGAACTGGGGGTCAAGCGAACGGGCAGACAAATTTTAGAGGACGACCAGTGCAACCAATTTCTCCAGGCCAGACAAGATGTACAGGGCGAGAAATATCATTTTGTCCCGAGATGTTAACAGTAGCCTACTTTAAAACGCAATTATTTAGGACATGACTGCAGGAATGAAACGTTCTAAAACGAATATTTATTTTTCAATCTTTTCACAAAGGTACTACATCACTGCACAATGCCTTTCTTGGAAAGTCATAAAGGAAACAAGTAATGGGAGTACTAGCAGCGATGTGCACAATAGACTTCAGGAATGGGGCAGTATTTTATGAAAAGCTCGAGACGGCAAAAAGGCAGCAGAAGAGCATGTATTTACAAGCCAGGGGAGCGAGTCAAGGTTCATGTGTAACTCACAGCCGGTGCAAGTTGGTAAGCAAAATGTCTTTCCTGACTCTCCTCAGCTCTCACACGACACACAATAAATAAGGAACATGTACAACCGCGGCATACTTCAGTGAGATGACACCTCCCCTCTAGAAGTTTTATAGTCTACCACCAGTAGTGATGCTCTTAATGCTATACTCCCTAAACATTTTTTTTTGCTCTATTATCAACGTAGCACACCTGCAAGGGGACAATGATGGTCAGCCGGCATAATTTGCTGCCTCTACAACTCCTCTATTAGCGTCGCAGTGAACATGGGGAAACCCGAGGTATGACATGCAGGGCTGGTCACACGTACAAAGTTATCACTAAAGTACGGCGCGGACTCCAGTTCACATGAGAGGAGATAGGCTCACAGGCGTTATCTTCATACTCTGAATGAACGCATTGCCACTATTGTATTCTTCCATTATTTCTCGGGACCCTAGACAAAGAGCTCTTGCTAACCGCAGACCAAGACACCTATTAAGGAAATGTCGTAATAAGCGAAAACTCCTTGACAAAATGGCATGAGAAGCTTCTGTTTGTGAAAACAATATATTGGAATGAAGTCTCGCGTAATGGACCAAGTTTCTTATCGAAGAAGTGAATATTTGAAGAAGGACGTAAGTTGAACGTATCAGATTTTAGTCTTCAAGGGCTTGTTGAGGAAGTGTAGCGGCTACAAATGGGCTGCATGACGTATATACATGAAGTATTTACTTCATGCAGGCACTAGCGAATTCGGTCTAACAAGTGATTTTGGTATCTATGGACTGATTGAGTGAAGCAGATTTGGGTATCCAAGGACTGATTGAGTGAAGCAGATTTTGGTATCCAAGGACTGATTGAGTGAAGCAGATTTGGGTATCCAAGGACTGATTTGAGTGAAGCAGATTTTGGTATCCAAGAACTGATTGAGTGAAGCAGATTTTGGTATACAAAGACTGGTTGAGTGAAGCAAATTTTTGTATCCAAGGACTGGTTTGTGAAGCAGATTTTGGTATCCAAGGACTGGTTGAGTAAAGCAGATTTTGGTATCCAAGGACTGGTTGAGTGAAGCAAATTTTTGTATCTAAGGACTGGTTGAGTGAAGCAGATTTTGGTATCGAAGGACTGGTTGAGTGAAGCAGATTTAGGTATCGAAGGGTCCGGCGAGGTGAGCAGAGGGCGGGAGAGGGGGCGGAGCAGACCGTCACTGGCAGCCCTGACCACATCATAACTCAGGGTGCGGTGCACTGGCATTTTCCTCTGCATCTGCACGGACAAACAAAAACGTATGTGAAGCTGCAATTTTTTCTTAGATATTGGAAATACTGAACATCGTAATGAGTTCCACAAACACAACACACATACGACTAACTGGAAGCATTTTCTATATATAAGAATGTTGAACTTCACAACGCGTTCCCAATGTTATCACTAGTATCACCTATGATATGGGTTCCCTCCTCCAAAAGTTGGCCAACACTGGTACCAACAATCCTCCACCACCAGTACAAGCAATGTATGAAATTGGTTTACGTTAAAACTTGACTTCAGCGATGTGGCAGAAAAACACCACAAATAATATGAACTCTTTCACAAGCACTTGAGAGAGAAGACTCGCACGTGCAAAAGGTGTTGGGTTCTAGAACTGTAGAAGTAGAACTGAGACATTTGTTCCGTTACATAAATAAACAAGAGGTAAGTGAACACGTAACATATGCCATGGTCTATACGAGGCCTAATCATGCGTGAAGGATCAAATTTACTTTCAAAACATTGCAGTATCTCTGAACAGAACTACTCCTCAGAGAAAAAGTAACATCGTCAACGAGCAATGTATAAATTCTTCAAACTATGTAGAAACAAATCTTTCTTACATTGAAGAATGTACGAATTATTGACGTTCGATGGATATCCTCATGTTTTCGCAAGCAAACATGAAATTTACTCCATGACGACCAGGTGAAAGTTTAATAGATGTTGCTCGAGAAGAGATCTACACTACCCTCCAGCCTTATGCAGACACCAGCCCATGCCCAGGCAGACAAAAGCCCGTGCCCAGGCAGACACCAGCCCGTCCCCAGGCAGACACCAGC
>VOMN01104216.1:0-13633 GCA_014899125.1 Orchestia grillus | reverse complement strand
ACAAACTATCCCTGATAGGCCTCCCTTGCCTCACTATCATCAGACGTCAGAGGAAAACGGCCAGGGCATAAAGGCTGAAACATTTTCAGGATATTCAAGATATTCAAGATCAAGATATATTGAACAATTTTTTGGGGAATACTGACAAAAACGTTGCTGACAGCATTCAAATGACCTGTGCTCAAATGATCACCTGCATTATTTCCCTCACTTGTATCTAATAGCAAGCCATTCTTTCTGTTTCAGACCTGTAGCTAATAGTGAAGTGATGAACTGTATCAATGTCATAAAAACCGTATCCAAGAAATTGAAACGTTTGCCATAAAAAAAGTTTTAGGATCCATAGCGGCCTTAAATTCACCCATTAATGCTGATCTAATTCATGAATTCTTTTCCTATGGACTCTTCCCGAACGCTTTAAAAATTTCAAGGGTGACTCCAATTTTTAAAATCGATGATAAACAGTGTGTTAATAACCATTATAGGACAATATCTGTCCTTCCGACTTTATGAAAAAAAGTTGAAAAAATAACGTTTAATAAATTACACTCATATCTTAAATAAAACTCACACCTTTATAGTAAACAATTTAGCTTTCTGTCTCAAAGGTCAAAAACTCAAGCCATTTTGAATCATCTTCCGTATCTTCACTGCCATTGACCAGGGTTTCTCATGTTCTCTATCCTTTTAGATTACAGAAAAACATTCAACAGCGTAAATCACAAAACCCTTTCATTCAAATGGATTCAGAGGGACTCCTCATCAGCGGTTCACTTTTTATCTCTCAAACCCTAAACAATTCGTTGCAATCGAGACGCAAAATCAGATATGCTGAACATGACCCACAGGGTAACTCCAGGCTCAGAATTTACAGTCAAGTTAATGTAATTGTAACAATTGAAATATCGCTTCCATTTCAGAAATCCGTAAATAAGTATAGGGGAAAGTAATTGAACATCAAATGAATATTGAAAAAATTTAACCATATTCTGTCATCAACCAGTATTGTAAAGAATAAGGCCGTCAAATGAACTAAGACATTCCAAAAATCTTGATAACGGAAAATAACGTTAAACCGAGAACTTTTAAAGGCTTTATATTCCTATAATGATCAAAATTCTTTCAATAGTCATGCCAAATTTTCCTAAACTAATCACAGGATGATTCAGTTATGTAAATTTAGTAGATCAGTTGTTTTTTTGCAAATTTTTATTTACTTTTCACTGAAAAATGCTGTGTGTCGAGAATTTTTTATTCATATCCATCAGATAGCGGTGCTTTGCCCACATACTGTATCTCACCATTTTGAAATTTCGTTCTCTTGAAAACGGATTGTCCATAACAACTCGAGAGCCTGGCAAAAAATAAACTATTTGCAGAAGGAGTTCCTCAATCGTCGGTAAGAATGCAACTTGAGAGTCCTGTATCTAAAGAAATACTCGTACTGGTTTTTTAAACAAATAGGTGACATCCACGGTTCATATATCAAGGAAATTTAAAATTCTTCAACTGGAAATATAGTTTTACCACTAAAGCTCCAGCAAAAGCTTGGGCAATAATACTCGCTGCGCGACCAAAAGATAACTTTTTTTTACACCTGAAGAACTGAATTCGTTCCTTGACTTGGGTGCCTTCATTAACTCTGCGTTCGTTGCAGCGGCAGAGGGCATCAGACATCTATCTTCTTAGATGAGATAGATTTAAGATTTTTAGGGAAATCGATATGAAAGTTTTAATAATTGCATTAAATTAAATCTTATTGCGAGGCTAAATAGAGCGTCTGTGTCTAATGACGAAATGCGCAAGAAGACAGATGTAAGCAGTTCAAAAATAATATAAACTATCAACTTGCCAATTCTATGCACATTCCTATGTTTTCCTTTGGTTGTTTACCGTGAAGATTTTTGTTAGTTCTTCTTGATCATATTATAATTTCAGCATTTCTTAATATTTTTATCTTCCTATCATTAGAGTAATAGACATTCGAATTTTCCGTATTCTCTTCCAACTAGTATTTATCTAAACGTACATCCTCAAATGTTGATGCGAGTGAACTACGCAGGACGTTGCTGTGCAGGGTCTTGCTGGGTCCTTCATTGGTAGCTGACACGAGCTTTGCGTACTCAGCTGCTAGATTTGGCGCGTGTTTGTAGTACTTTTTAAAGGTTAAATTTGTCAGGTGTCGCATCGAATCATACTAAAATTGGAAATGAACAATTTTCTAATTGGATCATACCTTTCTGCTGATTAAAAAAATTGAGCTTCATTCAAATTAAGTAATTCAAATTACTTCAAAGTGTTGCGATTTGTTTTTCTGATTTTTTTTTAAAGTTGGAGGGTAAATATTTGTCTCAAAATAAAATTTTCTTGTTAATAAGTGTCCTTCAAAGTTTTTGAAACTATTATTCCACATCAAGAATTTTATATTGCCCTTGAATTCTCATACATGGGTACATATGTTTGCAATTTTTTACTGTAATTACTAACTCATACTATGTTTGTACTCTAATTTGGAATTCCAAGTTACTTTCAGTTATTCAGTAATAGTCCCTTTCTTGGTTGAGCGTATCCTCAAGCTTTTATATTATTATACATAAATGTACCCTAAATTGAATCCCTCATTTCTAACTAGGCGGCCCTAGGAGCTGTGTGGCCTATTCGGGCCCACAAGTGTGTGTATATTCTGATTCCAAATTGTTTTAAATTTCTCGTTTGATTTTATTACTGTATCCAATGTAAATTATTTGAGGCAAATAAATGTTTCAAACATTTCAAACGAACGTTCATAGTGATCATGAGTGGTAGATCTCCAATATATTTAAATTTCAGATGAATGTTGTTTGCAGCTGAAATACATATGTTAATATAGTTTGATCATATAACTCATATTATTAAAAGAAGTGAGTAACGAAGAGGTGATTGGATCCTTTCTAACGGTTTGAGGAATTTGTCGAGGGCTTATTTGGCCTTAATTCAAATTTCTCAGGATAAACAATAATATTGAACGCTGAATATTTTCCATCAATGCACATGAAATTTCGCAACCTGTGAAAATTTATCATGATTTTTCTTTGTTGAACGAAGATATTTTCTTATTGTGTGGACGGATGCATTATTTACTTCCAGTGAAGAATGGGATTGGATATTGTACCGCGTGTGAAGAACAAGAATGTCCTTCCACTCTCTGCGAAAATCGTGCGTGCCGTTTTCCGGTCTGTCGATGAAGGCTGCTCGAACTCAGGGCGCCCGCACGAGCGCTCTTCTGCCGCAGGCTCACCAGACGCAGGTCCACCAGACGCAGGTCCACCAGACGCAGCTCCATCACGGGTTTTGAGGCAGGGGCCCACGGGGCAAGGCCGTGGCCTTCATGCCATTTTCTGCCGTGACTGACATTTAGCGACTGGGCCACCGGAAACGTAGATGGTGCTTCCTACAGCCACTTTCTTCGAAGGACAAAGTGTGCAGCGATGAAACGCGGTAAAAATTGAAGGCAGAGATCGATGCCTCAAGTCCTCCTACATCTCAATTCTGGGATGGAATGCTCGCCTTGGGATCTATCAAGGATACTTTGATCTATTTTTCTCATAGAAAGCTACCTTAACATTTGTCTTGGGAGTGGAATAGTTTTTTAAATCAAACAATAGTAAAATGCTGCCGTAAGCTTAGTTGAAATTTTCTCTGCACGGGAGATTGGAATTGTGACGTGTACACTTACTCCATGGGAGCCGACTGCTAGTTCATCTTAATAAATGATGATAAAAATCGCTAGAACAGAGACAATAGCTCTAATTAAAGTTTTAGTAGGCAAAGAAATAATGATTCGTATTTTCCATCGTCGGAGTTGGAGCTGAGGTGGAACCATTTAATGAGGTAGCCTCGGACCCCGAGCCATGACGAGCAGTGAGAGGCTGTCAAGCTTCAAAATTTCTTGAACTTTTGGAGAACAACTGTGAAGCTCGAATTTTCGTAATAAGTTTCTTAATTAGAGGAGAACAGAAGGATAAAGCTTGTCACTCACAGAAGAACTAGTCTTAGTCTTATCCTGGGGTAAATATGAAATTAACGATGAAGATTCATAAAATATTTTGTAGATTACTCCGAACACTTCAGTTGACACTTAAGAGTATGTAGGAAAATATTCATCAAAACAAGTATGTAGACGTGAAAGGCTGGAAGACTGATCCATGGTAAATGGGGTGTAAATGCATCTGAATACTCAACGCACTCGCTGAACCTTCATCCAATATAAAAACAAAAAACGCAAGTTTTGAAATGCCAAGGCTTCTCCACAAGGCAAGAAAAATATTCCATTCGTGAATTTTTCAGCCCGAGAAGCGTGTTTGAGTTAAGATGATATAGTGAGAGGAGCCATGAAATGAATGACGACTGCAAACCGATTGAAATTGAGTCTGCGTGACGTACGTGAAGACAACCGGAAATACAAATTGTTGAAAAAATGTACTAGTTCCAAGTGAAGAATCATCAATGCGAATTTTTTCAGCAATTTTGAAGAAACTTGGTGCGCATTCTATACTGGAAAAATAGCCCTCAAATGTTGGCAAGAATGTATGTATACATGTACAGGAATGGCAGTAAGCTCTTGAGGTCATGATTTATGACTGAAAAATACGGTCTAATTCGAAATCACGCGTCTTTTTGAAAGCGATGCCCTTCTGCTACCATGAACAATGCATGAATATAACTAAATCTACTGGGAGAGTCATGAGACCAAATTTTAAGCGACTTTTCTACCAGACGGTCTCCAGCTACAGCTTCAGGCGTTGGCTGAATGGTGTCCTGAAATCAGAGGCATTTGGCGAAAAGCCTCGTGGGGACGACTGAAGCCAGAAGCTGACAGTGTTGGAAAAAAATTCAAAGGAATATTTTTCGTAGACTCTTGCTTCATATTCAAAGGAAATAATATATTTGTTCTTTCAGCATTTATGGTTAAGTGAAACTAATTTGAATGGTGTTTATTTTCCAAAATACTAGGTATGATATATGAGATGCAGTGTTGAGGAGGGAAACTCAGTGACTTCTACTAATAATAGCATCTCGATATCGTTGGTTGGATACGTGCTATAGTAAAATAACAGCGTACAAATGCTCGGAAATTTCAAATCGTACATGGCTTAAAGAAGCACCACAGGCGATTCTCTCTAATGTTACCTAGTACACCAACTCGAGCCGTAATCGTGATTGTGTTTTTGGCCGTTCATGGTTTTGTGACGCTGGCTTGGGTGGCAGGGATCGAGCTGCTAAGACGGTAAGAGATGACCACCGCTGCACGATTCAAGGGCAGGCTGCCTTGAAATGACGCATTTATCCTTTGAAAAAGCGCCACCCAGCAGTGAGACGAAAGTCAATTTTACGCTCGAGGAATCCCTGCTGCTCGCTTGTACAAATTGCCAGACGGCCAAGATCGCGGACGAAGCTCGCCAAAGAAGCGTTGCCGTGTGGGTTGCGTCCTCTCTGGCGTGAAGCTATAGAGTCTGGCTGCAGTGATGTGGGCACGCACTCGTGGCCACTGGGAAACGCTGGCCTGGACACGCGCTGGTAAATTAGGTTCATACACATATGTGTATAAGAATAGAGGGAAGACCCAAAAGCACTCACAAAATAACGGCGGACCAAAACACACTAAGGTACAAGAAAGTTCAGACACGCACCAAACGGGCAACTCAAACATATTGATACAAAAGAAGAACCTAAGATGCAAAAACATTTATAGCAGATGTATCATTGCAGACTTACATAAGTGATGCAAGTGATGCAAGTTTGCGCTGGACAAACTCGGCAGACTCATTCCCAGGTTCTGACAAAAATGTTACGAAAATGCTGCGTCGGAGTCGGGTTACAAATAATGCCATGGCTGACGCACTGCAAATATGTCAGCGGCAATAGGCCCGTATGAAACAGAATAGAGAACAAAAAATTGAGTCGCGATCGTTAGCAAAGTATTTGAAATTTTCCTGTGAGTTATATTGGAAAAAAGATTCTTAATACCCTTAATTTCTTGAACGATGTGTTGTAGTATGACTCAGCCGTTCAATGTACAATAAATTTTTGTTCACATTTAAATCGCTCACTCTAACTGTGGAACTGAGAAAGTTCCTTCAAGTCAACTCTATCACCGATATAGTTTGGGAACCGCTAGACAAATTTGTATCTATTCATAGATAATCCAATGACGGACACCAATCGCAAAAAAAATCTTGGAACACTCAGTTCGTCTGTTTGCAAAGTAAGATCATTTTCAACGAACTCTTGAAAATATTATGCTCATTTTGTTACTAATCCTCTCAGTAAAGTCGAAAATATATGCATAACCTATGGGAAATTTAGGTTAGAATTCACATTATGTCTTCCATAATTTGTTGAAAATGAGCCAAAACTCAAAACGTTAGAACTAAATATTTTTATGAATTTTCTTAGCGAAACTTTTCATTGTGAAGTAACGACGCAAAGCGAGTGAGCTTAATTTAAGCCGGTGAATATGTAATCACTAATCATTTTAATATATTGAATTAAGGTACGCAGTCTAACAGGTGTTTTCGATTTTCTTTCAGGTATTTCAGATTGCCTTGTTGGCTTCTCACAAAGTGGATATTTCTCGATGGACTCTGCAGCGAGCACATCCGTGGTGAAACAATCTGTGAGTCGTGCTTCTGAAAATTGGAAAACGTATCACTTTGCAATTTGACTATTTCACAATCAACTTCTGGAACTTAACAGCCGAATGAAATTGACAAAATATTCAGTATTACGATGAGTTAATTCCAATGAGTGTCACTTAAAAGTGCTTAAAACGAAAAAAGTTGGCCTCTCTACACTTTGTGGTGTTAAAGAAGTTGTCGCTAAATGAGATCCGAGTTGTAAAAGAATTTTGCCATGGCTAACTCATTGAAGATTCTGCTGGCATGCCTGTTTCTTGTTGGAATTTCAGACGTTAATTCCAACACGAAACCTCGACCAGTGGGCAGCGACTCGTTAGGCAGTTTGAAGCAAGAACATAAGATAAATTTCAGAAATTTGTCTGCCAACGGACTAAGCAAGGGTGAAAATGTCGGAAGCAACACTGCAATCAAGACTCAACTAACGGTTCCAAGCCACCTAGGAATTTTAAAAAATGATATCGGGAACATCAGTTCTGCAAAGAAACATGCCGGGGCTAATCTCGAGGTTGTTGGTGAAGATAAGGTTAGCAAGGAAGGGTTTGATCTTTCCGCCTTCCGGGCCAAATTTTTTTCGGAAAAACACGGAGAACATACTGAACAGAACTCAATATCAAAACACGAGAACGAAATAGCCGGTGGAAAGGCTGCGTCTGACGTCGAAAAAGAAAGTGAAATACGCACAGTGATTTTAGGTAGTTCTCATCAGCTTGAAAACGAGCCCAAATTATACTCAACCGTTGATACTAATGTGTCAAACGAAAACTTTTCTCTGACTACAAAAAATCCGAAAGCTCTTGCATCTATTGCATCAGTTACTGAACTCCCCAGGAATCCTAATTTCACTCATACATTTTCAAACGAAATAGAACAAAGTCCAGTTGTGGATGCACACCATCAACCATCGCCACCATTGCAGCAGTCACCTCCAATGCAACCATACAACGAGGATAAAAAATTGCCTCGAGGCAACTATTCAGTATTAAGTCAGGTAACTCCACTCAAAGTGCGGGTCGAGAGGGAAAATTCACCCGATTTTGTCTATTACGATGACTACGCAGAGAATCCTGGAGATCTTTATGCCGGCCACAGCGCTTCCAGTCAAAATTCAGTTAGCGCGCCTACGGCCCTGAATACAGACCTCTTTATTGAAAATAAAAGACGACGGAAAAAAGAGAAAGTTTCGCCAGAAAGTGATGGTAAACTTTCCAGCAAACAAGCACTTGTATTTCCGCTCTCAGAGGAGATGCTTGAAAAAGTTAAGAAGCGGCGAGACAAAAAATTAAAAAAAATACAAAGTCAGTTATCGCTGAAGAGAATGAGGCACAGACAGTGCCTTGCCGGCGAAAATGATAATACCGTGTGTTCAGATAAACAGGTTGCGATACTTTCAAATTCAGATAAAAATAGTGGTGTTCAGAGACCTTCAGAATATACAGGGAAGATATTTTTAAAGGAAGGCCTGGACTATTCCACGACAGCGTTCCCATATTTTGGCCCACCGGTAACGAAGAAAGTTCACTTCCCAGAAAGTATTCCTATAACTTCTGGTCAGTACGCTGATACTGAGAGCACATCTGAGCACTATAGAAGTCCAGACCCCGGTCATGCGGACGCGTGGGAGCAGGAAGCACAGAACAATAAAGCAGTTGATAACGATTTGCTCAAGAAATCCCACAGCTCGAGATCTTCGAACGATATCAAATCAACCCGTCGTCCAATTACACTGACGTTTCATCGGTCGAAGAGTCTCAAAGGCGAGGGGAGCATCTCGTCTCCCTTAAACAACACCTCGAAAATTTCCGGCAGCTTTGAACGACCGGACGCGCGTCAATCCATCGAAAGTTTACAACAGACGAACAACTTTCGTTCTCCAAGCGATCGAAACATTTTCCATCGTGGGAGCGCAACTTCTCTAAATCGTCGATCTGAAGAAGATGGCACTGGCACCGAAAGAGACGGGTGGTCGTATAAGACTTGCATCGTTGAGGGCAACATTACTTTGGGCGCCCTAATGATGGTGCACGAGCGCGACGAAGACATCATCTGCGGCAAGATCATGCCTCAAGGTAAGCAGATTTTTCTTATATTGATGGCGGGCTCATTTTTGGTACGAGATGTGTAAATAGTTTAACACTTTCGTAACAGGTGTAACATTTGAGGCTGGGATTCATCTAAATAGTTGATTAGAGAATTTTTTGAATAAAAAAGGCTAAATTAAGAGACAAACGTTCATATTTAGCAAGGAATAATCCGATGGGATTTTTAATAGGCAAAAAATATGTGATCATTTTACGAGTTTTGATTCAACTCCGGCATGAATATTAAAATTTTTTCTTTAAAGGGGATCTTTATCTTTTCGATAGGTAAGAAAAATTTCAGGCAGAGCAAGCATTGCTGTTCTTTGCAATCGATTTGCAGTAAGCGCATGTAAAATTCCTACTTCAGGTATTCACTAGTGAATGTTGAAATTGTCTTTTAATTGAGGTAGGTTATCCTTTTCAGAGAGTACGTAATTTCAAATATTAAGCGACAGCACTTTATTAAAATTGATGAATGTGATATATCTACTTTTATCTTTAAATTCTTCAATGACAAAAATTCCTGGCAATTCCGAAATATGTTTCTTAATTGGTAAAAAGCAAGCAGCTTATGTTCTACGCGAAAATTTGTGGTAAAAAACCTTTAGATCGTTATTTATTTTCGCTGCACATTAGAATGTTGATTCTTAACTGTGTTACAGTGCAACGATCATCATGGCAAGGTAAGTTTGGTAAAATACGAGTGCTTCTTCTCCAGAATGATAACTTGCTAGTTTTACCAAAACTCTACGGTTTTAGATTATCAGATTTAATTTACTATTTGAGCCTTCTTACCTTTCTTCGCGCGTATGTGACCAGAACCGATGTGTGAGCTCGGGGAACTGTGTAATTGATGTCTTAGATATTAATTTTAATATTTTTGACGTGAACTATCTCACACAAAAATGATGTATTGAGGACGATTGTCCAAGTCATTAATCCTATATCAAAGAGGTAAATAATAATAAAATTACTGTCGTTGCCTGAGCTACGATCGTATATCGTACCTTGAGTTTAAATTTAGGCATTTTTTTATAAAAACAGTTTATTGAATACAACTCAATATTGATACATAGGATTTTGATCGGAAATAAGCAGTCCTAAATGGAAATCTTAACTCTATTTTTGAATTGTAAAATCTAAGTCCTAACTCAAAGTTAAATAATTGGCCTTTTACAAACAGAAATTTGCCTTACAATCGAATTACACCTAAGAATTATTTTCATAACAACACTTGTATAGCAAACCTCTTCCTAAATTTTCGTTCAATACAGGCATGAAGTCAAACTTATTCTATGCCTGCAATCCTGAAAAAATCATTGTACATATTTTTCAGACATTTCCAGTAGCAAATAAATTTAAAAATAATTGAGCTTACGATTGCTAAATCTCTTTAAGCTGAAATATTCCTAGATCATCAGTAGTTGTTCCGCAGAATCGACTCTGCAACAAGTGGTTCAGGAAAGAAAAGAAGTTTAGTGGAATCAGCAATTCAAAATTGGGCGATTGCATCGAGCGCCGGGCTAACTTTAAGGGGAGCTACTTTCGGAATAATTTTCGTCAGAATAAAAACCAAACCAAGAGCTTCTGCTCAGTCATAGAGCATTGAAAAGCACAGAGGTTAAGCATCATTTTTTCTGAAGTCACCTACTAATTGCGTAGAAACATGAACAAGTTATATTAGTTTGAACGAGCTTGTAGGCTTATTTTGTAATATAGAGATTTCAATATTTTGTTCTGTACCCAGTGATATATATGTAGTTTTCGTGTACTCATAAGTGGCTCTGCCTTGATTAAACATGGAAGATAATTCAAATAAACTATTCTTTAAATTTCTCAAACACACTTTGCAGTAGCAAGATGTCTTTTTAATATGAAGCTAATTATAAAGCCCCGTATAAACATAGTTGTTACATAAAAAAGGTTTATTAAAAGTAGAGCTATCAGGTATAAACAACACTCATCTTCAGTACCCAAAAAAAAATCGCAGATAAACATTAGTATATGTTGGTACCATTATGTATACTGTACACGAACAACATAGAGAAGAATCCTTTAAAATACTGTCAAGCAAAATGGGGTGCACGAGTTTAGTAATGAGGTAGCATTGAACTCGTGGGACCGTTGGAGGCAGGCCTGAGGCTGTAAATTATAATGCTTACAAGTTCTTCGAATCCCAGGTACGGGAAGACGAGGCAGTAGAACTGATATTTTCTCTCAATACTGAATGGATGTTTTCTGAGGCATGAACTCTAATTTTACAGTTAGGAGATACTGCTAATGGTGCCCCGGTGCGTGAAGATATTTATTTATATGCTGCAATGCGAGGTGTAGGTGACGTCTAGTCTCTCCGTTGTAGGTGGCTAGACACTATACGAGGTGCAGGTGACGTCTAGTCTCACCGCTGTAGGTGGCTAGACTCTACACAAACCCGTAAAAGTACACAACATTGGTGCGCAATTTATTGGGAATACGATTACGGAACGAGACGATTCGTACGAAACGTATTGCTAATAGTGTACCAGTCAAGACAAATGAATCTGATTTCTAGTTGAGGATATTGTGTAGTAATTAATGACTTCAATTTTGTTTCATTTCGCTGTTGTTACAGATGAGTTTACTCGTATTTAAAGTATTGATCATTGTAAAACATTTTTTGGCTCATTAACGAAACTTTTGTTGTTGAGTTTATCTTTAAAAAACCGTATTCGTTGAAGGAATCCAATAACCGTTCCTTGATTTAACTGTGACAAAACGAGAAAGTAGTTTTACAACTGGGCTGAACTGAAGGCAGACGTTAATTAAGTTAGGAATAAAATCTGACTGTGCAAAAGCTTTTGGATACAAAATTGGTGTCATCAAATGTTTGACAAACAAAGTTTTTAAGATGCGCTCAGACAAGTGAGATTTTACATGTGAACATGATTTTCAACATGAATTTTTTACTGATGACAGATCCCCAACGAGTCATCGAAATTTGCTCTAAAGACTTTTTAGACGCTTAACTCAATGAAAATGTCTCGCTAGTGTGCGAATAATTTTTTCATTGTTCATTTCCAAATATGTTCAGTCTATACTCAACCATTACCAAAAATCAACAAGAGTCAAAATCTAACAACATTTTCAGTATAGAAAACATTTTCGTATTCCGGAGTTCCTGCGCAGCAAAGCAGCCTGCTAGTGCGGGTGAGGACTATGATGTCAGGGAGGCTGCGCGGTTGAAGCGAAAGCAAGCACAACTCCCAACATTTTCCTTGTTAAGCCGATCAGTGGAACAGCACAACCAACTGGAGAGCAGAAGCGCTCCAAATATTAATTTGACGACAGTCGCGTAATCTTCGCATGAAGGCTACTGTAACGCGGCGAATGCCTCGTGTGTTCGGTGCCCAACGGCCTGCTGTGTGGAGACTGTACGTCTCTTGCACACTCACATTGCACGACATGAGTGAATGTGCTCACGCGATGGAGCTCCACTTGCAGTACTTATTGAGAGTGAAATTAAAGTGATGCTTTAAATGCCAGTTATAGAATATTGACAGAAAATTTAAGTGTCATTGTCATTGTCCCTTGCCTGTGACTTAAAACGCTTGAAAGAATTTTAATTCGCAAAAAGAGACTTGTCCGTAAGGATCATAGTAGGTCAGTTCTACTGCTAATACTGAACTAACACACCACATTTTGTATTATGGCTTTTTGATTGATTTTCGTCGCATGATGTTCTTATGCAGTACAGTTGTAAATATATATACTGTTCATTCTTTTTAGGTACTCAAGATTAGTACTCTATATACTACGCATATGATTTAAAAAAACTCTTTTATGGAACGACTATTTTTACCAACCTTAATAATTAGGCTTTAATAAACTTTCAGATGGTTATAGAAGATTTATAGTAAAGTCATAAATTATTTAATAAAGTAGTTAATCCACTGGCTTCGGAATCATAAATACATCTAACTATGGGGCAAAAACTCATATCAGCTATCATACATACATTTTTAGGCAACTAGCAGTCAGTAAATACTGGTCATGCGAATAGAAAGCTAAAGAATTAGCAAGAGAGAAGATTGAATTATTTCACTGAAAAGAAGATTTAAAAAAGCTAAATGAGTGGGAAAAGAACCTAAAATGTGTACGACGAACTGACCAACTGATCTCAAAAGCTAATTACTTTAATTGTTAATCAACAGTCGAAACTAACTACACAAAATAGGCTCCCAGAGTTTGTCTGCAAAGTTCACCCACTCACAAAAGAGTCACTTGAACTCCCTGACCAAAACTCGGTTAAGATTTTCCTCCGCAAGTGAGGCTCTGCGAAATCTCAGAATGATGAAGAAAAACGTGGGGGACTCATGTTTATTTATGGATCCTTGCATCCCCATAAAGCGCGGGCTCATCATGTGGTTTGACTTTCTCATTTCCTTTGCATAAATACGGCGACATTAATGATAATTGGTGGGCAGGCCCAACGCCTGTTATCTTTTCCAGGTTGTTTTATTTCTGTTTCATTAAAAAAAATAGGTTCCTTGCATGAACGATGAAGGTATGGCTTGAGTATGGAGGAAAGTTTCTTTCAAATAATCCCATCATCCTTGAATCTATACGTAAATGTCCTTTAGATTTTTATGAGAGTAATTAAGAAGGCTATGAGAAACATCTTGTGTCCATAAAATTTTAATAAAACCCAGAGCTTTCGAGCGTGGACAACACTCATCTTCAGTAGAAATTCCTAAAGAGAAAATGAACGCACATTCAATGCACAAACAGTTTGATACGCAATTCTTGAGGCATGATGATAAGAAAATAAACCTTAGATATCGACCCGCTACATTAAAAAAGCTAAACCAGTATTTGAAGTGGTGCCGAGCTGCCCTGATC